>JAYMSW010003659.1:0-11917 GCA_036897725.1 Erodium texanum
CATGTTGGTCCAAAGGTGATTAAATGAAAGATACATTTACTATACTTTAGGGTAAGGTAGGAGGGAATAATAATTCCCGGACTTTAATTACATTTACCGAAACCGATCCATCACGGTATCGACTATTATATTAAAGCCTTATACTTTAATGTGAACTTGATCTCTATGATAGATTCTTTATACACGAAGGCCACACGAATATTTATAAATATTCTAACAACAACATCATTTAAATTTGATATTATTAAATTACATCACTTCCTAATATTATCAAGTAATTATTTATTTGTGTTTCTTAAAATACTATTTATTTACATATTTTTCGTAAAACAATAATCTCGTTTTTTTATCGACAAGTTACTTACATGACAATTCAAACTCTAACTACTATACAAAAAAAATCTAAAAGTTTAACTATTTGTTCAATGGATTAGATAACTTTCATAAAATATGTTATTAATAAAACATTTAATGCAATTTATCACATTCATTGTATCAATTAATATTAGAGCTCTAGATTCATGGAATTAATCTGCCACGAATAAGTAATGTAACTGTGAACTTAATCACCTTGACCCGTTAGTTATAAATTATTGCACTACAATATCTATAAAAAAAATAACTTTTATAAACCTCTACTTTTCAAATGTCATTTTTGTACGAAACAGAACACTAAGTCTTCCAAACTTTGACTTTTGTATTATGAATATTTTATTTTATATATTTATACCTTTTTAGTAATTTTGAATAGAAATTATCACTCAATTAAATAAAATAATTATTTATATTTCCAGTCTCAATTACTTTTTACCAAACATAATTTGATTTTTATTGTAAAGTGGGCACCATCAATTATGGTTTACACAAGATTAGTGTCATCAATCAAATAAAATAAAATCAAAAGAGAGTTTACATCCAAATTGAATTTTACTTTTCCGTCAACCAATACAAGCAGCTCAAAAACCAGATTGGATATCATCAATACATACTACAACCCGCCAGATCCACAAAGAAACCAGCCATCTCCGCGTTGGGCCCACATTCAGGTCAGGGGCCCACCATATAAAACCAAATATTTATATTTTGGAGGGAAAATGAAAAATGAAAGGGCGGCAAAAATCTGCGAAATAATCAAATCTCAATCGCAATCCAGATTGAAACTCTCTACTCTCGCCGAAACTCCGATTTCTCTCTCGTCGGCTTTAATGGCGTAGCAACGTTCAGCGTCATCGGATTTAGCAACATATGGATCACAGTCTTACAGGTATAATCTTAACTTCTATGTTCTGTTGCTTTTATTTTATTATTATTGAGATTTAAGGTCTGATTATTGTAATCGCTTAATCGAATTCGTATGATTTATCGTAATCGGGTTACGCAACTTGATTTGTTTCCATTTAAATGTGTTATTAATATCGTGAATCGGTCTGCATTATGTTGGTTTCATACTATATATTGTTCATGGCCAGAATCCATAGACTTGACTTGAGGAGTTTTGCATAAGGGGTCGATTTAGTGCGATGTTTCTTTTGATTTTGAAACATTAATCAGCAGCTTTATCTCGTTTCGTTAAAATGAATGTTGTCTTACCAGTGGAAGCCTAAATGTAATGTCTGATGATTCATGAATTAAATTTTGGATTCAGAGTACTTGTTTCAATCGCAGAGTATCAGTTATAGCTTGCCAGAGCTTGATAAATTATAGCTAAATCATAGGATGTGGAAAACCATATTACTGTTGACTTATTATTTGTTATCAAATAAGTAGGATAATTACACTCGTAATTTCGGAGTTAGCAAAGTGCTTCTTCTCAACTGTTTCCAACAATACCCATTTAGTTTTCTGAAGTAGATCAAGTTAAGAAATTACTCTCGAATTTTGCTAATTGCTAGGAGAGAGAGAGAGACATACACACATATACATGATTATCAAAGAACTTAGTCTTGCTTACTTTCTGTACAATGTGGCACAATTCCTGTCATTGCATGAAAAAAAAAGATGTGACTACCTTCTTACCATATCATGGTAATATATTATGACCATAGAAGAATGGCTCTAATTCGAGCTTGCTACTTCTAACCACTTACAACCTTGCAAGGATACTAATCCACTAAAACCTTGCAAGTATACTAACTAGCTCTACTCACATTCTTGTCACAAGGTCCTACCAGTGAATATCATCTTCATCCTCTCCTTTTCCCAAGTACAAACCACCAACCAGTAACCCTTGCATCATTCTTCCAACATAGTGGTCTTTGTTACATGTCATTGTCTACCCATCAACTGTCTTGCCTTTTGGCTTGGCCATAGATGAGTGTAACCTAGACACCAGAGGACGGGGTGCTCGTGTTTTGTTATCAAATCCTCTTACACAAACATGTCCTGCACATCATTTCCAGATATTTGTCAGTAACTTGGAAACGTGCTGAAAAATAGGCACTCGACATCCTCACGTATGACGTACCTCTCCAGAAGCAATGTTGAATTTCTTCTGTTGACAAGCCTGATGGAACAAAAAAAAACATATTAAGGTGCCACTTGACAAAAAAGAGAAGGGAAAATTACTATACAACTATAATGTTAATGTTGATAGTTAGGATCATCCTCTTTCATAAACATACCTTTGAATATAGATGACACTGATGTTCCAAAGAACACGGTTTTCCTAGGCAGGTTCCATAGCCATTGCCTAGGAATGTTAATTGGATTGAGACTAGAAGCATGGTCGGCAAATACCTACATGTAAATAACAATGATTTCATATATTACCTACATTGTTTAATAGGAAATAAAAGTGAGCTCCATTTGTAGAAATTTATAAACGACCCCTTTTCCGTATACCTCATTAACTTGAAAGTATGTCCCGTTAAGTGGAAATCTTCCTCTTGTGGCTGTTCGACATGGTATCTGTTCATGATTTTAGTGAATAATTCAGCAATTACTCTCACGTGGTTGGCATGTGTGTGCTGGCAGTGTCATATTTCAAGAATTGTACACATCCATCATGATTACTCACCAGAAGTGTCCCCCGGACCATTTGTGAATTTGCTTCTCGTATGCTGTTGCACACAAAACATGTCTTTTGGTCACATAGCTTGCCAGACTCTTGGTAACTGCATCCTCCTTCTGGTGGTTGGATGGAGGTCGCTGTTTCACCTATGTCAGAAAAACACTTGGTGATGTCAATAACCAAATGAGCATTGATTCAACATCTTGTCAGTTTTCCCAAAAAAAATTCAATGTATACTTGAAACCCTATATTCCTGTTAGACAAAATGAGCTCATTTTTGGGAGGTTTCTTAAAATTTTCACTTACCAGGTGTCCATATGGCCAAAAGGTATGTACATGGATCATCAGGCTCTCTCTTATCCATCTGTAACATAGTAGGGTTAAGAAGTAAGCAAAAAGAATTATGGAAAAAGATGAGTAAGACGTCCTTGTTAAGTATAATCGGAGTAACTTACTCCTTCTAGAAGAGGATGTGAATCTGGCAGTTCGTAGCTGCATGATAATGGAGAAAACAATTAGCATAAATATTTTTGGCGTCTTTTATGATTTGCTTTTACACATTAGAAATAGCATGCCAATGGAGTTATAAGTGGTATCCACAACTTTACCATAGTTGAAATTTCAGGTATTGTGCTATTTGAGAGGGTTAGGTTATTGTGGAGTTTAACCTTTTCTATTTATAATATGAATTATCTTCAGTATGGAACTAGTTGGCCTAAATTCTTACATGTGGACTTGATCATTAGATGAGGAAGGTAGTTACTTACACTTGATGCTCTGTTCGCAGTCGACTCACATTCTTAAGCTTAGGCATCGGAATGGATGCTGCTTCTGGGGTTAAAGCAACTAAAGCCTTCGACATCTCACCTTCTTGGAGTTCCATATTATCCTTGATGTAATGTTGTAAGTTCTGAGTGAACTCTTCAATGTTCAGCTTGATTGTTGGGATATCATCAGAATCATCGTATAAGAAATCTTCCATGTCACACTCTTGGTATTGGGTACTCTCTGGCTCTGGACTTGCTGGTTGTTCAATAATGGGTTCGCAAGAACCAACCACACATTTTCTGTCCATTGCCAGGCTTGCTTCCAAATGCATGTTTCCTTCCTCCAATTGTTGAATTATTTGAGGAGGAGGCAGGGGAAGGGCTTTGACGTGCAGAGTAGTGTCAGGGTCAGCAGTTTTTCCAGGAACACACATAATCCTCTTCCCCTCTGGTGCCGGCAGGGCAAGCCTTCCACTGCATTCAGCATCAATCATTAGCAAATTGCCTTCAGAAAACTTGATTTACACTTATTGTGGTGCAGTGTCTTTCCCGGCATTGCAAGTAAGTATGAGATTCTAAACTCATTGATATTGTCAACCTAAATTGTTTTAGTTTGAAAAGTTTAAAGAGGTTTTTTTTTAAAAGTTTAGTTTAGTGAATACAAGACGTTATTGCTGCACATCTTAAACTGAAATTATCGCAGAAGTAATAGTTCAAACATTAGGGTCAAATAAATTGCTAACCTTGCAAATGCACTGGCAAAATGCCTGCATTCTCCTCTCATTGGACATGCATTGCAATTTGGTTTGGTTTTTGTGCAGAAAACCTGCAAAGTATGTTACCCATTTTAGCACTGGCTAGTTGTTGATCTTTGAAGAGAACGATTACTTCAAATTAGAAATAAGGCAAATACCTTCCCAAATGTAATCATCTGGTAATGGAGTTCATACCTATTAGCAGCAAATTAGAGTTTATGCAAAAATAATCAGTGCCATTATTCTTGCTAATTTTCAGTGAAATACATGCAGTTTTATTGCAATACTGTCATATAATGTGTCTTACAATTCTTCCTGTTTAAGTTTGCAGAGTCTGGGCCAGAGATATCTCTGAATGGATTCCATAATTGGGTACCTATGTTGGGATGGTAACATAAGGCTAAAATGAGCTGCTTATCTTTTGCAACAATGAAGTGTTGGATCATAAAACTCACAGTTCAAGAAGATGCAACTGAAGTGAGTCGGGCAATGGCTGAAGGGGAACCCATCCTAGTCTCACAGCTATACGTCCAACATTTGTGTCAACCTGTCAAAGATGTAAACATAACTGTGGAGATCTATTCCATACATTTTGGTAATGCATACTTTTTAAGTTTATACTCACTGGAAAAGCAAGGTGTTGAAGTGTCAAGAGTCGTACACACTCCACGCTTTTCAGCCCCAATCCTCGTATACTTAGCAGATACTCCCTGCAATAGCAAGGCACATGTTTAAGTTTATTTTCTCTCACACATTATGAAATCCCTTGAAAAGCTGGGAAAATACTAAACCACTAATTCAATACATTTATCTATAGAAGAAATGTTGCCATTCTAAAACATCACGAAAAAGAAATACATTCAGTCAATATTTTGAGGAATTCAAATAATTATGTTGCCTTACTTTACTTTATCAGGTTCAATATCTTTCAACCATTCAAGATCGATGCTTCCATGATCGCTGACCATTCGGTTAAGAAAAGCCTGCACAAATGATCAGATCACCATAAGTAGAATGCATTACTTTATTCTATTCATTTCCTTATACGTTTTACCTTGATTCGTGATGCAAGCACGTTATTCATTCCACGCTCTTTAATGGTTTCTGCAATCTCATCAACATCTGCACATCTTACGGCTTCCCAGTCCAGTGAATCCATCGTGTTTGATAGCCTTTCTTTCTTCCCATTTGCTTCAACCTCTCTCCTTAAAATATCCCATTCAAACTCATTGTTTATCTCCCTTCCAACCCTTCTACTCTTCTGCTTCGCTGACTCCTTGTGTACCCTGTCATCCATTATTTTCTGCTTCTTATTTCCTTGCTTGTCACTGATTCTGCTTTCTGTAATATCTAGGGTTTCTCCTGAAAGATTTGGTAAATTTAGAGTTTCTTGCTCCTTATTGCTCAGCCCTCTAGCCAGTGTTTCAGCATGAGTGTCTCCAACAACCCAATTTTGTGACTGGATCATAATTTCGTCTCCTTGAAGATTGCTACATTGATTATTATTACTGTAAGATGTCGATGTTTCCTGGACAGTCACTGTCACCTTCTCTTGAACAGTACCTTGGCTTGTTGATTCTGCTGTTACTATGCTTTGATCACTTGAGCTGTGTATGTCTTTAGAGATCCTGTCACATTGACCATTCTCACTCTTACAATCAGAAACTTCATGTAGTATGGTGGATCCTGCCACCCTTAGAAGGTCCATCAAAGAGGTGGAGCCATTCAAATTGTTTACTTGAAGCCGGTTTTTGAGCTTTTCTGCCTCTGAGTATGATTCTATTCCTTCAGAAGTTTGTGCAATGGGATATCCAACAATATATTGAGATGAACTCAAAGAGTTCTGGGATGATACTAGATCATTTGTTGCTATATCATATTGTGCAGAACTGGCTGTTTCTGCCCTGATGATCTCAGTGGTGGGACCCTGGTACGTTTCTATACCACTTTCTGAAGAATTTGCTGAACTGCAATTTATTTTTTCTGTCAAACTGACTTCAGCGTTTCCAGGAGAAGCATTGCTGCTGACAACTTCTTTTTCTTCATTATATTCATTGTCGTGGAATGTCATAGAACTCTGGTCAGAAACTCTTTGATTTGACATGTTCTCCTTCCATTCTGTAGTCCGTTCTGGGTCTGGTAAGCATACTTCTGCTTCCTTGACTAATAAGGTAATCTCTTCTTCATGAAGAGGTTCCTGATTGCTCTTTGTCTTGAGGGGAAAACGGGCAGCAAGTGATAAGAAAGCAGAACTGCAAAGAGAAGAAGAGATAGATTATGGGTTTCATCACCTTTTGCTATCAAGTCCTATACTTACTGTTTAATAAACTAGGCTTTACCTAGAAAGATGGTCTGTAACATTCTGAGTAAGAAAAACTCCAACCACTGAGTCCACTACTGATCCCTTCCACAGAGAGAAGCGCCTATCCCCTATTAAAAAAAATATAGCATTTTGCAGTTATTTGATTGGAGAAATTTAATATTTTCATGGTAACAAGTAGATCATGTTGGATAAACTAAGTGACGAAAGTTTATGCTTACGGCAAGTAATAGTTTATGTTCAATAAACTAAAAAACAAAAGTTCCCCTAATGCTCAAGTAGATTCTTCGTACGTAATAGCTGTAAGATTTAGATATCAGAAATTAAGGATACCTGTTTGGTACTAAAATGATTAACGGTTTCTAAAACGTGCAATGAATACGATATGTATGCATTTTAAGAATGGGTAAGACAGATTATGAGAACTTGACTGGTACCTTGTACTAGGTGCATGCGTGAAACAAATGAATCTGCACGCCCACAAAATACTCTGCGTTCTTCTTCCCACCATTTTCGCTTCTCTTCATCTGTTCCATCAACACCTTCGTTGTTTATATTCTCCAGCAGAAGCTGAAAAACCCTATTTGTCTCTTCATCAAGATCAACTTTGGGCCGTGGGCGTTTAGTCTTGATAGGATTAAATGGACCCTGAAAGGGTACTATAGTACCATCACTTCTATAAAGTACAAATGCATTCTGGTCTTGATTATAAGGGACAAGTGCACCCCTTTCTTGGAATATGACCCTATCACTTTCACTGTTGATGTCTAAATACTTCAATTGCTCAGTGATATGATCAATGAAGCCTTGCCACCTCTCTGCGGCAGCAGCAGCAGCAGCAGCACCTGCAATAAATGCTGTATATAAATTAAGACTTGAGAGAATGCTCTACTTGCAAAATATGATCATGAGACAAATAGGATTTGAGTTTTTGCTTTTAGTACCTGATGGCTCTGTAGAGAACTGCTGTTGCTTATGTAAAACAATTTGCTGGTGCAACTGCGTCTTGTTAATGGTGGTAAAGGAGTTTGTCTTCTTACTTCGTTTCCTTTTCAATATTGTTGGCTGCATATCTGCAACAAGGTCTATGCCTCCATGCAGTTTCTGTATATTTTCGATTCCCTGGGTACAACCAACTGACCCTTGTTTGGCAGAGGAAGTTGTCTGCACTTGACACACTACAGATCTGTTAACTGAGGCCAGCTCACAAACCCGGGTAGGGGAAGTAGATGCCATATTAGTCAACCTCTCTGGTTCAGTCAAAGACATAAGGTACAGTTTTGTTCGCTGCTTCGCATCAAGACCTTGTGTTCCCGATTTTCTTAGTATAGCTGGAACTTGACTAGTGATGAGCTGAGGCGGAGTAGAATTCCAGTAGTTATCTTTTGCTGCAAAATGATATACTTTGGCATCATTATTAGAGCACATTTCAGGAGGTTGGGTTGCACTCTTCATTTCATTCAAGCGAGATGATGTGGCTGATTTTTGTCGCTTTTCAGACCTCTTTTTCTTGCAAATATTTGGAATATGTAGCCAATGTTGATAGGCCTGTAAACTGTTATAGTGAACCCCAGTCCTATTTGTGTTGCTTGCTTGTTCTATCACATTTGAATATTTCCTCTTTGATCTTCTTGCTTGTACTTTTCCATTTGTACTTCTCAGAACTGTCTGATTTTTGTTTTCCACCATGTTACTTGCTATGCCTTCTTGCTTATCATGAACAGTCACTTGGCCCTTTCCCACATCCAGAATTTCTTCTGAGGTGTTTGTGTTCATCTGGAACGGTGTGCTTGGCCCTTGTCCTTCAGGCAGCGACATGTGCTTCTTTAGTACTTGATTCACTGAACAGGTGATATCGTAAGCAAAACTTTCTTGTGTATTTTCTACAATCAGCTCGGTTTGTTGGCTGACCTGCACACTTGATTTTGACTGAGCCCTTGGTTCTGAATCTAAATTACAGATTGATTTGGAAGCAGAACTTCCACATTGCTGTTCTTGTGTGCTAAAATCCAATGCCCGTCTGCACGAGTTTCTAGCAGGCTGCTGAAGTGTTGCTGAATCAGGCAGAACACCACTCGATTCCCCTGAAGGAGCGGTCGTGTTATTGACTCCCTTTCTCCGCACATACTTCCGCTTAACTCTTACATTATCCTTAGAACCATCAGGATTTGAGGTTACTGGTTTTGAAGCCTGCTTGGGTTTTTTGCCTTCTATAGCTATTTTGGGTCTGTGCTTTCTCCTCCTTGGTTTCTTTTTGTCACCTCCCTCATCAGAGTTTTGATTATCCTTCAATGGTGTAGAGACTGCAGGACCTGATGAATCTATAACTATCTGTGGGGGTCCTTCCATACTATTTTCCATAATCCTTGTATTAGTACCTTCATTGTCATTTCTTTCTTGACTTTTTTGCTCAAATACATGCAAATTTTGAATTTCAGCAACCTGATTGCTTTCTAAATCCCCAGGTTTTCCTGGTGTCATGGGTGCAAACCGGGCGATATCCAGGCTAGAGACTGCATTGCCTTCCATATCAGGTGGAGAATTGAGATCATAAGAGTGCTGGTGAGGAACCGAAACACCATCTGTAGATTAAATTGTCGAAACTTAAATTAATCAGGAACTGAAAGTTAAAAATAGTAAATATCATACATAATATCTTTATGGACAGCTGATTTACATGAATAGATTAGCTTCATTGCTTGTGGACATGTTTTTTTCCTTCTCATTCTGTTCGATTTCTAAGTGTCAAACTGAAAGTAACTACAATTTGTTATCGTCCAACTAAAAACACGTGGATCATGAACCAAGGATTGAGATAGATGAGGCGACCTCAATTTGTCATGCTTCTGGGTATCTGTGGTAAGTGTTTTTTTTTTATAGAGAAAAATCTGCATCTTTATTAGAAAGATCAATTAAACTCAAGAGATATCATTACATATTGCTTATGCAAATCATTTCCATGATGAGCACTGTGAAGTACTTTGGCTCCTAAGTGTGGAATTACCTAACTATTTTCAACTAGTTCAACACATTCACTCACATCTGTTACAGACCAAATGGCAAATATGCACCAAAATTTCAGTAACAAACATGGTTTCGCATTCGCATCAATATGAGAAGCAATGTAATGCAGTATTAGTGTTACTTACTGTTTTCTGTTATGCAGTCACCATTAAACTGAAGAGTTGATCCGGGCACAAAGCAGTGGCTCGAAGGCGGCAGCATACCATTGAAGCTCGAAGCTGTCTGACAATTTGGAATGGAGATGCTAGAGTGCCCTCCAATGCCACCATTCCCTTCTGCAGTAGCTGCAACATCTCCAAGACCCAAGAGATCCGAGAAAGTAATGCTCTTCATTGCTTCGAATTCATGCTCAACGCCCATTCCACCATCGTCACTGACCATAACACTCTTCCCTTTTCCAGGTAAGGCCGCAACCAAATCATCACCAAACACTTCCTTCCCAAAACCAGGTATCATTCTTCTCCCCAATCCCATCCACTCTACTTGATTTTCTTGAATTTCTGGGTGCATCATCTGCATAATGTCCTTGAAAGGGGTCGAGGGAGGCCATGAATCACCCCTTGATCCACCCTCCATTCTAAAAAAAAAGCTTCACTTCGACTGAGGTTTTAGCCTTTAATCTCAACCTGAAGGAAGAACAAACCTATATTTTCTCAGAGCTTTTCTTGTGACATAGATGAATCATCAAAACAGATATAAAAGGGAACCATTCTAGTGACAAATTGAGATAATAGAAACCTAAATTTCTGAAATTGTTCAGAAAAAAAAAAGTTTCTAGAAGATCACTCCATGAACAGACTTCTAGTGGGTTACGGAAACCACAGAAGAATCGACTTAAAAACACTGTTAAGAGAGTTGTAGCATTCATAGAGAAGCCAATTTCGATTAACGAGTGATTTGGTTAAACGGATAGATAAGGAAGAGAACAGAAAATCCCTCAAATTTTCTCAGTAGCTTCCACAGATAATGCCACTTAATTCTCTCTGGTAGCTATCGAAAAATACCCAAAAATAAAATTCCAGAAAAAAGGGAAGAAACAAAATTAAAAATTCTTTATATGCGTCAGTATTACCGTGGGATTAAGTCAATGCCGGAGATCTGAGTGAGTCTAGCAACAGAAAGGGAAAGAAAATTAGGGAGATTTTAGAGAGAACCGAGAACGAACCGAACAGAAAGAGATCAGTCTTTTATATATCTAATATATAGTCAGTGTTGTAACCTCTTCACTCTCTTGGATCCTAACTTATCCCTAACGGGAAAAAAAAAATTAATGTTTAGAATAAGTTAATAAATTTATATTTATTTAGGCATGTGTCATTATTATTGTCTTCAATGAAGTATCTTAGTCGTGATTTGGTCGACATTCTTTCCTTGTGTAGAACTGTCACAAGATTCGAGCAAGTGACTTGAACTTGTTGTCGAAAACATGATCGTTTAATTAAATAAACTTTTATATTTAAAAAGATGAAAAATAACTTTTTTGTTAGCATTATTTTTGTTTAAGATAATGAAATCATACGTTAGAAAATAAAGTTAGGATGATCACACAAATAATACATGACTTTCAGTAATATATTATTCTAATTTTATTACATGTACATTGAAGCGGTAATTAATATTTATTAGCAAGGGTATGCATGGCATCTCGGACACTTGTGTTTATTAAACTCAGTGTAAAGCGTCCAAGCAGGACTAAAACACGTAACCAATTGAAAACCTGGAAGAGCTTACGTGGCAACTCCTCACTGACACTTGGCACATGAGAGCGATTTTCAGAAAAAAAAAATAGTAGGGTTTCTTGCAGACGCCGTCAGTGGACCTTTACTTGGGCCAAGTGCCAAGTCTTGACGGAGCCGTTAGTGGTCCCTACACTGGTACTTCTGAGGTGCACACCTTTCTACATTGGAATATTACTGATGTGGATCAGCTGATTGGTCGGTTTTGTTGGTGTCTTTTCCTGATATGTGAGAACGGTTAAGGCTGTTACGTGAGTTTTCTATTCAAAAATTTAATTAATTATTATAATTAATTAAATTATATA
>JAYMSW010003660.1:0-11915 GCA_036897725.1 Erodium texanum
TGCGGAAACATATATATAGAACACAATAGAGTTTCTCTACTATCACTGTGTATCAGATACCTTTGTCCAAGTGCAAGTGAACAATACAGATGACATATTAGAACGTGGATGGTCGGAGCATATTTAAATTAAAAGATTTAGATCTGTTACTTCTGTTAGGCAAGAGAAATAAGCGGGAAAATGTAATAGTTTTATAATAGGAGAGAATAGTAGGTTTAAAAATCATCAATATTTTTCAAAATTTGGGGCACTTGTTACGGTCCCACTTGTCTATTTATGGAATCTATTGATACTTGTTGTCACCTTCTTACACGTCAACGCTTCCCTTGTTTCAAACCCAGAAATCAATCACACACTATTATAACTTCGTATAATTAGTTAGATAAATTCCTGATCCAAAACGCTACAGTATCTCTATATAGCCAGTTGGGTGAATTCCCCATCCAAGGGGACAAATTAATTTTATTTTCCTCATTTGTATACATGTAAAAAGAAGTAGAAGTAAAAAGCAGTCAACAAAATTATTTCTCCTCCATTGTATATGTGACACTTGTAAAAAAAATTGAAGTGTCGTATTGGTCAAGAATACATACTTGCAGCAAAGGGCCTGGAAACATTACAAATTTACAGAATTACCACTGGGCGTGAAATCGCCAGTACCATTTTCTCATCGTCTCGTGGCGGAACACGATAAAAAAAATTAACGGTTCATAATGTTTCTGGCCCCACAGTGGAAACACGAAACGGCTAAAAACCGCATTGCTACGTGAAGTGCGTACACCGCCGCCACAGGTAAATACTTCCCATCCTCCTACTAAACCCCTTCCTAAAACCTCTTGCTCATATTCACGGCCGAAGAACATCTCAGACTCTCTCTTCGATCACTGTTCTAGAGTTTTCTTCTCTTCCACGCTCTCTGTAAGTGTCTTCCCCTTTTTCACCAGAATTGTATGTACACGTTTCTTTGTATGCATCAGTGGCTTGAGCTACAAAAATGGCGGTCGATTTTGTTATCAGTTTTTTTCCTGTCGATTTACTGGTGAAATAGTCATAATATGAGTGTTTCTGTGTAGATTAAATCTGTTTGATTGATAGGAAACGGAAATTAATAATAACGCGGCTGATCGATCATTCAGCATCTGCCATTTGTTTGTTCTGTAAATTTATTTCTGAAATAACTGTGATAAATATGTAGCTGTGGAGTTTGGGTTCGTTTTGATCCTTAGAAACTGCAGCCAAAGGAAGCAGAATTTAATTTAGTGGTCGTGTAAGAGTTCATAACTGCTTTTGGAGAGAAGATTGCTGTATCAGTTATCTTCTTGTAATCAATTTTTGAAATCCCGATCTGGTGATTGTTTAATCATCTTTATAGGACTATAGTTAAATGTGTTTTGTGGATGGTTTATGATTTTTAGCTAGTGTCCTCAATTCAAGGAAATTACTACTTATTGTTTGTGAGACTGGAATTGTTGTGGTGCTGTGTGTTAAATATCCAGTTGGCAGTTAGTTGACTATTACCTCCATCCCCAAATAAATACATTTTAGTTAGTTAATTAGCTATGTATTACTAATGTTATCTCCTCTTAAGTTAGTTAACAACTTGAGTAGTGAGGATGTGACAGCACATGAGGGTATATGGTGGAAAGTCAAGCACTAAAAAATTGAACTCTTGATGTTTGCAAATAGTCACATAAGAAACATAGTTTGGGATGGGTTTTTTCCCTACTTTCTCTATGATGTGGTACTGTGCGCTAATAAACATGTTATCCAAGTTTCTTCTTGTCATGACAGTATGTGCTTCTCTTGAAGATGGCTTCTAGAGCATTGTTAAGAAGGAACAGACTTGTCACCGATTACTTGCATGCCTCCACTCGCTCAGTGCAGTGTTTCCAAGGTGTTTTGAATGGACAGGAAGCTCGACATTTGCACTCATGTGGCACTAGTTTTATCTCAAATCACCCCTCTGGAGATAATCACAAAGAGGACAGCAATGTTGTTTCATCAGGCAAAGAGAAACTCTTAAACCTGTCAGGAGTAGGATACTTCAGGAAAAGAGAATACTCAACTGCGTTATCATGTCTTCAAAACGGAAGATCAGAATTTAAATCTTTCACTGGAAACTCGTCGATGTTGCAGTCCTTACGTAATGCTTCCACAGCAACAGCTAGAGAACCTGATCCTGGGAGTGATGATGAAGTTAGTGAAAAACTGGCTTCCAATAAGAGAAAGGAAACCTCTCCAGAGGAATGTGATCAAGCGGTTGAAGGTTTGAGTACCGCAAAAGCCAAAGCCAAAGCAAAACAGATTCAAGAATCCCAAAAGGCTGTCAAGTCGGTTACGCAGAGAGTTTGGGCAACCTTCCTAGGCATAGGTCCCGCTTTAAGAGCTGTAGCATCTATGAGCAGGTTTTGCTTTTTCTCCAACATAATTTATTTCATTTGAACCATTATGTTAATCAAGTTGATGTGATATATGTTGCTTCTCTGATCTCTCTATTTTTTTGTCCTCTTGCTTATTTTGTTTATCCTTCAGGGAAGATTGGGCTAAGAAACTAGTTCACTGGAAAAAGGAATTTGTGTCAACGTTGAAACATTACTGGTTAGGCTGTAAGCTCTTGTGGGTTGATGTGCGGATCAGCTCAAAATTGCTTTTGAAGCTCACCGGGGGAAAGAGTTTATCTAGAAGGGAGAGGCAACAGCTAACACGGACAACAGCTGACATTTTTAGACTGGTTCCTTTTGCAGTTTTTATCATTGTACCATTCATGGAATTTCTGCTTCCAGTGTTCCTCAAGTTATTCCCCAATATGTTGCCTTCAACCTTTCAAGACAAGATGAAAGAGCAGGTACTGATCATGTGTGACTACTATGAATGTATTTTCTGTTTTGCTTTCATGAACCAGCATGCTCGTCATGGTATATAAATAACATTTCAAAGCCATGTCATGGTATAGAACATATGCATGCTGAAATGGAGAAAATTATACTGTGAAATTAGTTATTGGAACCTCTTATTGGGATGTCACACTCTTGGATCTGAACACTTAGTTTCTTTTATATGGTCGTCATTTAACCTCTCCCTCTCTTCCCATTACAGTTAATCCACATCTATTTTATTAGGGAACTTGTTTCTTCTCATTAGGTTGAATATTTTATTTTGCCTTTGGTACATTATTTGTAGGAAGCACTGAAAAGGAAGCTAAATGCAAGAATAGAATATGCCAAGTTTCTCCAGGATACAGTGAAGGAAATGGCAAAAGAAGTTCAGAATTCAAGGAGTGGAGAAATTAAGAAGACAGCAGAAGATCTTGATGAATTCTTGAACAGGGTAAGTACATGATTACCAACTATTTTCTTTGAACAATTTGACCTCTCAAACTATGTTCAGTTCAGATTGACTCCACAATCTGATGTTTGATTCAAATTTGATCAGGAATTAGTTTTTTTATAACCGCTCATGTGGAAATGTCCCTACAAACCGTACCATTTATATTTTCAAAAAATCTATGACTTGCAAATCATAATATTATTTCTATATCTCCATTGTTGAATGCATCTTATGTGATACTTATTCGTCATCAAAACCATATTTATGGGCATGGACTCTTTTTTGCAAATGCGTTGTGTGCTATCCGTATCCTATGACTGCTGGTTGTCAATTTTGTTTAATAACGGACCCAATACATAACATATTACTTGGTAATATGAGCTTGTTGCAGTGCTCTAATTGATTAATTTGAAACTTCAAAGCATGCATTTGATTTTGTTAATCAGTTAATGGATTGTCATACAAACATTCATATTTTTTTCTTATTCAATTACTACCTGCTTCTTTTGATATGCAGGTCAGAAAAGGTGCTCGTGTTGCGAATGAGGAGATTTTAGGCTTTGCTAAATTGTTTAATGATGAACTTACTTTAGATAATATCAGCAGGTTGGCTTAATTTGTATTCTTTGGTATTTAAATTTTTAGTATAGCTTGGTTTTTTTATTTATTGTCATACTCTTGCTTATTGATATTATGTGACTAAATTTCTCATTGTTCTGTTCATCTATGTCAGGCCTCGACTAGTGAGTATGTGCAAATATATTGGGATCAGCCCATTTGGAACAGATGCATATTTGCGGTACATGATTCGGAAAAGGCTACGAAGGTGATATATATTTTTGTAGTGTTATAGTAAATTATGTGTTATTATTATGAGTAACTTCCTATTGAATGTGGTCTGAAGGAGAGAGAGCAAAATGTACCTAAGAATTTACTAAGGTGTTTGTTAAGTTTGGCTTTGCATAAGTATTTACTGATGGGTTTGTCGGTTTTCTTTTGTTATCTAATTGCAGGAATTTTCTATTATCTGAGTGAAGATTTTTTTGTTGAGGAGTTTCTTTAACAATTCATAGTATCTATAAGTGATTGTTGTTTCTCTATCTAAATGATTATTCTTGGTAATGCTTATACATTAGTATGACTGAAGAGTGAATGGATATGTAATTACCTAAGAATATGATAGTTTTGTGATGAAGAAATGGTCAGCGGGCTTATATTCCTAGTATATGAGAAAAGTAAGCATGTGTATTCCTCATTTTTTTGGTATTAGGATTAAGGCAGATGATAGACTGATTCAAGCAGAAGGTGTGGAGTCCCTCACAGAAGATGAGCTACGTGAAGATTGCAGGGAGCGAGGCATGCTTGGGTTGCGTTCTGTGGAAGAGATGCGCCAACAGGTCTTTTTCACTTTCATATATCATTCACATTGCTTTTGTTTTTTGAAAAATCAGCATTAAAAAAAATATGTAGGTCTTTGACAGTTGAATTTTGATTTTGGTTAATCTGATGACTTGAAAGTTAAATATTTTAGATAGCAGATATAAACTTTGAGGTGCATTGATTTCAAATGCACTTGTTTGTATAAGAAAGCATTTTCTTTCCACTCATATGGAAAGATTAACAGAAAACCTGAAAGGTAAGGTGAGCATATCTGTTCGAATCGACCTACAGCTCCCTCCCCTGTGGAGGACGTTCCAGCAAATCTCAAGGCTTCTATTGTTGTGTCTATAGTATGGTTCTGCTTCAATGATCTACTATGTCATTTAGGATTAACAATTAAATAGAAAACAATGTTTTGGATGAGTTGGGTGCAAATGTAGCTGATAGTGATAAGATGGAACAGACTTCCAAGAATTTTATTTCACACTTGAAGGATAAATTAGCTTTTAATGATTGACATACATCAAACAAAATTTTGTAGTTTTCATGTGATGAAAAATTATTGAAATTTCAATGCAGCTTCGTGATTGGTTGGATCTCTCTCTCAATCATTCTGTGCCATCTTCTCTTTTACTCCTTTCCAGGTAATCTGAAGGTTCATTATTTGAGTTTTTGGTCATGAGGCCTAATTTACTTTATCTTACTTCTTTCTTCATTGATATCCTATGCAGAGCCTTCACTGTGTCTGGGAAGCTGAAGCCCGAGGAAGCCGTTCGAGCTACTCTGTCTTCCCTTCCAGATGAAGTCGTTGACACTGTTAGTGTCACAGTTTTGCCATCTGAAGATTCCGTTTCAGAGAGGAGGAGAAAACTGGAGTTCCTTGAGATGCAGGAAGAGATGATCAAGGTTGGTAATTTATTTTCATGCTTGTGGCATATCAAGTACTTTTAAATATGATGGACTGAAATTATGATGCATTTACATTGGATCACCTGGGTCGATGACTTGGAGAACTTGCATCCTTAAGGTTGATGCTTCACATCAGGATCTTGGACTCAGAAAATGAAAGGATTTAGTCTCTGATGTTGAGCCTGTTACCAAACATTGTCCTTGTGAACTTTGAGTTTTCTAATGACCTTTTTATTTTTCTTATAAATTATAGGAAGAAGAAGATAGGGAGGAAGAAGAGCAAGCTAGGATGAAAGAAACTGAAGCTAACGAGGATGTTGCATTGAAGGAGATGACTGATCCAACAGCTAGAGAAGCCCAAGAACAAGCTAGAGCAGGAACACTTGAAAAACAAGAGCACCTCTGTGAACTCAGTCGTGCATTGGCTGTTTTAGCTTCAGCATCCGTAAGAATTGGATCTTAAAAGTTCTTGTGGTTAAATGCTGTCTGTTTTTATACATTTCTTTTGCAGGATTTTCAAAGTTTGGTCTCATGTAGCATTAATTTCTGTTTGCAGTCTGTCAGTTGTGAGCGTGAAGAGTTCATGAGACTTGTTAATAAGGAGGTATGTGAACATTTGAGTGAATGTTATTAACAATTTCATATACCTGTTACTTATATTATATATTTTTAAGTACACTTGTAGATTTATTTATAACTTCAGAATAATTGATTATTAGTGTAAATTAGGACTTGTTATCCAAGTAAATTAGGTACGTACTTGTAGCCCAATTTTTTCCTATCCTTGTCGAATCCTGTGTGTATATAGTACATATTCATTTAATAAGTATTTAAGAGAATTACTGTTTTTCTAAACCTGTTCTTTATTTTCCTATACCTATGGTTTTACATGTGGCTCATTTGTTGCCTCCCAAGTGGTCTCTGACCCACAAGCAAATTTGTTCTGCTGTACCCTATGCCTGAAAGTCCAACCCTGCATATGAGAGGAGTATTGAAGAACACACGTCGAATAAAAATTGAAAAAAAGGGGTATATAAAGGGATCAGTCATACTCATACCCAACCATAAGGTTAATCTTTAGTTGTGGGGCCCGACCCAACATATGAACCCCGCTTTTAAACTTTTTCGATAAGCTACTCAAATTTAGTTGTTTCTTTCTTTCAGATAAAACTTTATAACAGTATGGTTGAGAAAGATGGTACAGATGGTGAAAAGGAAGCAATGAAAGCATATAGAGCTGTGCGTCAGGAAAGTGACGATGCTGCTGAAGTTGCTGAAGCTGATGAAGTGTCATCAGCACTCATTGATAGGGTAAGCAAATTGTTTCTTCTTGTGAAGGAACTATATATTGTGCCCTTAGCAATTGTTGAGTCTTTTCCTTCCTTCCTCACTCTGCAGGTTGATGCTATGCTCCATAATCTTGAAAAGGAAATTGATGTTGTGGATGCAACAATTGGTGACCATTGGCGACTCCTTGATAGGTGCATTATCTATACTAATACTAGTACTACACGTTAACTATAATCAAGAGTTAGCTTTTGACTATATATAAGTCTTGTGGTATCATAAAAGATGAAAAGACATGTTTCAATTCCTACTTTTATAGCTGATTCTACTACTGAAATCCTTGGATGTAATTCATGTAAGGAGAGTATTAAATTCATAAGACTCTAGTAACCTTTATTCTTCTATATTTGGAATTGGCCCTAATTTTTGTTTTGCTTTCCGTGTAATGTGGATCCTCAACTTTCCATGACAATCATCTTACATAGATATATCTATATGGTGTTGTAGGGATCATGATGGAAAAGTTTCTCCTGAGGAAGTTGCCGCAGCCGCTGCATACTTGAAGGATACACTAGGAAAGGAGGGTGTACAAGAGCTTATCAGCAAACTTTCCAAAGATGGAGGTCAGTTAGCCAGTCTTTTTCATCATTCATGTGTGTTCACTTGTGTGTCTGCATAGCATTTGAATTAGTTTGATAGATATGAGAACGTGTTTGCGTAGCAATTGAATTAGTTTGATAGAGATATGAGAATGTGTTTGCGTAGCAATTGAATTAGTTTGATAGAGATATGAGAACGTGTTTGCGTAGCATTTGAATTAGTTTGATATATATGAGAACGTGTTTGCATAACATTTGCATAGCATTTTGTCTACTTTCAGCAGTACTCTTGTGTTTACGAGCATAGAACTTAGGAACCCTAGTCCTTTTGTTTCTTTGGAGGGGACAAAAATGAGCTAATCTTAGGTTAGGGAACGAACAAAAGAATTCACTGTTCCTAAAAAAAAAGTGTTTCTCATCAATGCCAAAGCAACCCATTTATTGCTTGCTATTTATCCTATTTAACGAGAATGGTTGAAACAGCATGGTAACCTCTAGTTTAGGTTGGTACTAACGAAGCTTCCAGGGGCAGAGCCCGTCTTTTGTCCTTGAATTGTTGATTATAGAATTTCTTAGGCATGCATATAATCAACCGTTTCCTTGCTTTCCACAAGGCATAAAAACATATGTACTAAGCTAAGATTGTTCATCTTATGTCATTGGTCTACTATTTCACGCTCTCTTACTTGTAGTATTTCAAAATTCTGACCGTTATGCCCACCACTAATTGGAACAGATGGCAAAATTCTTGTCGAGGACATTATAAAGTTGGGTAGCAAAACAGATAATACCAATACAGCCGAAGAAGAGGAGTTTAAAGAGTAATCGGTTTTTGTAAGCGTCTTCAGTACCGAAAGTACATTTCTTAGCAAGCAGGTTTGATGCAGATTCCACCTTCAGTCTCTTGTAAGGTCTCTGTGGTACCTTAAATTCTCCAAACCTCCAAATGGCTAAACCTATACTTTTGTTGTCGCCTTGATTAAGGACACCACATATATAAGCACAATGCTGTAAAAAGGACACTGATAGATAAAATCAAATACATCTCTATCTCTTTCTTGAGTTCATAGGTAAATGAGTGAGCTCAATTCGTTAAATATTCAGTTTATTTACTGTCTTACCAATGAGCTATTGGGAAGACTGTCCGCGTGGCAGTGGCTCTTATATATACATGGTCCCAATTTTATCAATTATGAAACTCATTATCCGTGTCTTTACTTCTGCGGGACCTTACGGAAGGGCTGAGCCTTATGCTCGGTCCCTGCTCGGTCAGGGATAATTGTATTCATAACTAAACCATAGTGACTTGATATTTGTTATTGAATTTGGATTCTTGTGTATATATGAACCAAACTCAAATGCTATATATATGGTTACCATGATGACACGTTGTAATTGTTGATTAAGCCATTAATGTGCCTACCCTAACCCTTAGCTCTATTGGTATCTTACCTCATTTTCCTTAGCTATATCACCTTTTAACTATGCTTCCAAGTTTCAACAATAACTATAAAGGTCCATGCCCTTGTACTCATGGATTTATCAAAAAAGAAGAAACAATTTCCTACGGAAAAAAAAAAATCTTCCACGAAAGAATGGTTGTAAAGGTCATTTCGAATTCATCTAGATCTTCTTCCTCAACTTGTTTTTTCTCGATATCTTCAAAAACTCGGGTTTTCCTTCGATATGGTGAGCTAGCTAAGATATATGCATCTCTTATTTACGTATACATTTATGTTGACCATCCATTTTAGCTTAAAAAGAATGTAGACTATGACTTTACTTTGTTGCATACAGGATGTACTTATGATATTACTGGATATCGTCCCGATGCACGTAAACATCCACCTAGAGCTTGCTACAAAATCGAATCCTTAACCCTAACCAAACCATTGAATCCAGTGGTTGAATGTGACGATTCTCAACATGAGAAAAAACCCGAGATCATGGAGCTAGAGGTCATATCAACGAATCTATCAGACTTGTTTATTCAATTGATCAAACACTTAAACCTAAGTTTCGGTTCTCGTGCCTCTTACTTTTAGTTTCTTGATATTTACGTTTTAGAAAATGGGAATGCTGAAAGTGAAGCCTATACTAGAAGATAATGTGAGAGACTTGTATGGCTCCATCAAGCCAGATGGGCCAGATTGTGTCAACTTCGCAGATTTGGGATGCTCTTTGGGGCCCAGCATGGACACAACTTCACCATTACCAGAGATTGCCAAGTCAATCTACGATGATCTCGCTAAGAACAACCTCAACAACATGTCTCTTGTCTCGAGGCCTTGTTTTGTACCTAAATCGTCGTATGGTTCATTCCATGGAAGGCTCTTTCCGGACAATTCTATCCACTTTCTTCACTCTTCTTACCATCTCAATTGGCTCTCTCAGGTAACTAAATTCAACTAATTCCCAAAACACCCTTTCATCTCATAGGAGAATAAGTGTTTAACTTGAAAGTATCATCTACTTATTATGGCACATTATCTAAAAATTAGGTCAAGCAGATATGTAGGTCAAAGATTAAACAGTGAAGAACCATTCAAAATATTAGGCAATATCATCCCGGGAGAAAAAGTGGTCGTTATTTAATTTACTATATCGTTTTATTTATCTAGAGTCATAATTATAAAAAGATGATAATAATATTAGGGTCAGATTGATCTTTTTTTTCTCATGTGTTTAATTAAGTATGCATGCATATACTAAATTCAGCTAATTTATCGAATATTAATTCCTTCATAAATAATGAAATTGAGTAGGTACCCAAAAGGCTAGTGAGAGAGATGAACAAAGGGAACATTTGCGTGGCCAAGGAGAGTCCTATATGTGTGTATGGAGCTTACTCAAACCAGTTCGAGAACGACTTGTTTCATTTTTTAAGGTCAAGATCTCATGAGATTGTCCGAGGTGGTCGCATTGTGATGTCTTTGATGGGCACTAATCACAACAAAGCTCCCAACATATGGGAACGGCTCGGAACAACGCTTAATGATATGATGATGGAAGGATTAATCGAAGAATCGACGTTGGATTCTTTCAACATTCCGTTCTACGCCCCTTGTTATGAAGAGATGAGGGTTGGGATAATGAAAGAAGGTTCGTTCAAAATTAAAGAAAACAATGTTATTAAAATAAATTGGAATGGTGATTTTTACGACAAGTCTCGATTTATGAATAGACGTGAACTTAGAGGGAAGTCTGCGATAATGACTCTAAGAATGGCAGGAGAGGGCATTCTTAGGGATTGTTTTGGAGGAGGAAATACAAAAGATTTATTTCATAGACACTGCAAGGAAGTCCCTAATTATCTCAAGACCGAGGAGGGTTTGTGGACTAATCATATAATTTCTTTGATTAAAGAATAAATAGTGTATTTATTCAATAACATTTTTATGTTACTGACTCATTTAAAATTACAAGTTGTAAGATTGTAGTATTATAAGATCTGACCTTATACATATATAAAAGATCAGAATAATAAACGTTTTATAGCACAAAATGTTTCAAATTAAAAGTAGTTAAAACTTTTAGAAGTCAAATCAATAAATATTATAGGATAATTTATTAATGAATGATTATGATATAAGATTAACTATAGAATCTAGCATATGTGGGGTCCCAGCATCCATCAACTTTCTGATGGAGTGGGGCCCATTGGATTTCCTATCTTTTTCATTTGCTTTTTTCATGCGGAAAACAACATGCACCGTCCATTCTCTCTTCTTTTTGGATTTTCCTCAAAAAGAAAATAAATAAATATATATGTCCTCTCAAATAAAATAAAAATACGAAACATCTTGTTCAGAGCCGCCCCACTTGGACTCGCGTTCTATCTCAAGTCCTAACAACTACACACGTGTCGATACGTGGTTGGCTGGAAGGCAGTTCAAACGTGTGCACGGACGTAACATCTGAGTCACTGTGTGGACCCTACCACAATTTAGTTGTGTCCGAAGAGAGTTAAACCCTGTCCTGTCCCAGCCGCTCACCACGTGAGACTTGAGAGACATCTATGGGATATGATTTTTAAACTCAGAATTAAATCAATGGCTATTTATTTAAGTTAGATTTTATTTAATAAAAACAAGAATTAATTAGAAATGTGTATCCGGATGTTTTGTTTACAGAAATAAATATGTTTTAAATTTTACTGAAGCTATGTAGGCAGAAGAAAATCAATAACTTCATTTTCGTTGGATAATGATATCAGAAATGCATTTGTATTTTATAAACAAATCATAATAAGCATTATTTTATAAGAATAGACTATGTCACACATTACTTGTTTTGGACTTTCTTCCAAAAATGGAGGCTAGTTACGAGGATACAAACGGTTAGAATATGACAAGTCGAGATTTTAAATTAGGTTATTAAATTTCGACCTTTCAAAATATACGAGATTTTATA
>JAYMSW010003661.1:0-11914 GCA_036897725.1 Erodium texanum
ACTTAAAATAAGAATAAGATTTCATTGACTAATAGTAATTAATTTATAGGCTTAATTGATTGAATTAACTAATAAATATCAATTAATGATATACTATTATAAGATATTAGATTAGTTAAACGAAATACATTCCAATTAGCCTAGTAAGTAGTAACCCTAATAAAAAGTTAACAAATAAATTGATTGAATTAACCCAAACATTGCATCAGAATAAACTCTACATCCTAAATTGATCGAAATTAATAAAACCCCAAATAAAAAAAATCACTTACCTCTAAATCACTTTTAAGGACAATGAGAAATTGGTGGGCTGGAGAGGAAAGGAGGTAAAAAAAGAAGATGAATAGTGAAGTGAACACCACACATTGTTTGTCAACCCAGCAAGGAGAAAGAAAAGAAGACCAACATTCAGCCGTATAAACCAGAGAAGAGAAGGTAAGTTATGTTTTACAAGGATAAAAAGGTAACTTCCTTATTATAACTAAAAACAATATAAATAAATAAAGGAAATAAAAATAGGAGGTTACTTTGTTAAAGTGTTTATGTGAGGAGGTCATTTTCCTAAATAACCCCCGATTTATTCGACCTCGTTCGCGATACAGAGCAGAGAGAGCTTCATCGCAGCCACTCTTCGCCACCGCGTGCCTTGCCGTTGCCACCTCCGTTCCACGGCCCTAAATCGAGGTACATCTTTCTCTTTGATTATGATTTTGTATTTGGTGTATGTAGATATTGCGATGAAAGGTTTAGTGCCAATGATAATGGTTAGGGTTTTTCGAATTATTCGATAAGTACTGTTTGGTTGCTGCGATTTTGAGGGAGAAACAAGTACAAGAGAATGTAGAACCGTGGTTTGTTGTATGTACGTGATACTCTCGGATCAATTGTTGGTTCCAGATTCTGATTTCGAATTACAGCTTTTAATTCTGCCATTGCTGGATGCTGTTATAGCAAATTTGCTTGATGTTCTCTGCTATTCTATCGTAGGTCAGCACTGTTGAACACAGCTTTTCTGGGGTTATCTTGACTCTAGCTATCATGGACATGGACTGGAGTGAGTCGAGGCTAGAGCGAAGTGCAGACAAGGATAGAGTTGATATGGATGGAGCCTCAGATGAAATGGAAGAGAATGAAGCAAGGGAAGCGAATAAGCATAGGAGCAAGGATAGCAAGAAGAGCAGTAGAAGAGAAGAGAAAGATCACAGAAGTAAAGACCGTGAGAAGTTGAAGATTAGCGAGAAGGAGGTTAAGGATACAGAAAAAGATAGAGTGTCTAGTAGGGAAAGGAGGAAGGAAGACAGAGATGAGCGAGACAGTGATAGGACTAGAGACAAGATGAGGGAGAAAGATTATGGACATAGGGATAAATATAAAGATAAAGAGCGTGAACATGAAAGAGATAAAGATCGAAAAGACCGAGGGAGGGAAAAGGACCGGGAGATGGACAAGGATGGTGATCGTGGGCGGGATAAAGAAAGAGGAAAGGAGAAAAATAAGGAACGGGATAAAGAAAGAGAGAAGGAAAAGGATAGAGAGAAGTACAAAGATAGAGAAAATGACAAAGGTAGAGACAGAGAGAAGGCAAATGAGAAATTTGAGAGGGAGAGGGAGGGAGATCAAGATAAAGAGAAGTTGAGGGAGAGAGATCGTGCACTGAAGAAAAGCCATGAGGAAGATTATGGTAGGGGTAAGGATGGAGGAAGTCATGGTCAGTTTAAGTCAGACCGTGAAGATAGTAGGGATATAGATGTTATGAAGGAAGGCAAGAATTCCCGTCACAATGAGGATGAGCAGAGTGTTGGCGGTGCTTCAGCGTCAGACATTATGGAGCGCATTTCGAAGTAAGTAATTCATAATTAGTCCCTTTTGTAGTTTATTTTTCTAACAAACTAGATTGTAGGAATTTGTGCTAGTTTATTCTCATCATAATGCATTTTTGGTTCTGCCAATATAAAAGAGCTTCATGTAATAATATCTGCTAGTTTATTCTCATCATATAGTGCTGCTAATATAATTTTTACATGTATATCTTTTACTCAGGATGAAAGGTGAGAGACTGAAAAAAAAGTCTGAAGATGTCCCAGAGGTTTTAGCATGGGTTAGCAAAAGTCGTAAGCTTGAGGAGAAAAGGAATGCTGAAAGGGAGAAGGCCTTGCATCTGTCAAAGATTTTTGAGGAGCAGGTATGTTGCATTTTTTGTGATAAAATGCACTTGATTTACATATATTTGAAGTTGTGATGTTAAATTTGTCAGGACAATATTGTTCAAGGGGAAGATGAAAACGAAGACGAGTCTGCACGACATACTGCGGGTAAGACTTCTTTCCTCTATTAGATTTTCTTTGCTCAGTAACATTTTTTCCTTTTTCTTCTGTGGACTCCAAACTTCATATGGACTTTCTATCATTCCATGTTGTATCTCGTAGGATTATGCACAATCTGGTATTACATGTCGGCCTAAAAATAGTTCCAGAATATCTTCATTCGTTGTAGCATTCTCTTGCACTAGTCCTAATTTATTAGAGAATCCAATCAGTAAATTTATCATGTGGTATATATTTGTTTTCAAAACTATTGTTGTTTCTGAGACTTCTCAATTTTCAACTGCATATTTGAATCATTCAATAAATGTATATCTATGTTTTCGGCCTGTTCTGTATACAACTTCAGGATTTTATAGTGAATCTGAAAACTCAGTTATATCCATCTAATTTTTAACTTGATTACTTTCAACAGGTAATCTAGCAGGGGTTAAAATTCTTGATGGCCTTGACAAAGTTATTGAAGGCGGAGCAGTTGTTCTGACTCTTAAAGATCAGAGCATACTGGCTGATGGTGATGTTAATGAAGGTAAATTAATTTGGTATTACTTTCCTGTTTATCTGTGCCCATGTTTTCAACATAACACTTCATATACATTATTTCATTTGCCTAATGTAACAGAAATTGATATGCTTGAAAATGTGGAACTCGGTCAGCAAAAGCGACGGGATGAAGCATACAAAGCAGCGAAGAAGAAAACAGGAGTCTATGATGACAAGTGAGATTAACATCGTTGTTATTATTATTACTATTATAATTATTGTTGTTATTATTTTTGTTTCTTTACTACGAGGTATTACCATCTTATGGTCATATCCAAATGACTGACTGCTCTTACTTTTCATGGTGTAAGGTTTAACGAAGAACTTGGTTCAGAGAAGAAAATGCTTCCACAGTATGATGATCCCACTGTAGACGAGGTAATTCCGTTTGTTCTAAATGACAGCTTTTATAGTTCTTGCTATTAGGTGCTATGAGCCCATGACATTGTAATTGGTGGATTTCGCACCTAATTGACACTTCTTTGCAGGGTATAACTTTGGATCAAAGGGGACGCTTCACTGGTGAAGCAGAAAAGAAATTAGAAGAGGTAAATGAATCAATTACTTAACTTGTGCTTTGTAGTCTGATATAATACGTTTTCCTCCAATTGACCTTTTTTTACACTTCTAAAATTATAATTTGCAGCTCCGTAGAAGGCTACAGGGTGCTTCCACAACCAGTCGATTTGAGGACCTCAATTCATTAGGAAAGACGTCAACTGATTATTATACCCACGAGGAAATGCTTCAGTTCAAGAAACCCAAGAAAAAGAAGTCGTTGAGGAAGAAAGACAAACTGGATATTGATGCTCTTGAAGCAGAAGCAGTGTCTGCAGGTTTGGGTGCCGGGGATCTGGGTGCTCGGAATGATGTGAAGAGGCAGGCCATGAAAGAAGAACAAGCACGATCTGAGGCTGAAATGAGAAATAATGCGTATCAGTTAGCGTATGCTAAAGCAGATGAGGCATCTAAATCACTTCGCCTAGGACAAACACTTCCTGTCAAACTGGAGGAAGATGAAAATTCAGATTTTGCAGATGCTGAGGATGATCTTTATAAATCGTTAGAAAGAGCACGGAAATTAGCTCTCAGAAAGCAAGAAAAAGAAGTGGCATCTGGCCCAGAAGCAATTGCACGCCTTGCCTCTACCACTCCCAGTAAGACTGCAGATGATCAGAACACTCAGACTGGGGAGACACAAGAAAACAAGGTTGTCTTTACAGAGATGGATGAGTTTGTTTGGGGTCTTCAGCTTGATGAAGGTATTTGAAGCTTCTCTCTCCTTATTATTGATTTTATTTAGTTGTTTCCTTCTCCATATAGCTTCTCTCATGTTATTCTTGTTTATTTCTTTTACCTCTCCATATACCCTGAATTCAATTTGTTTACTTTTTATTGGCTTCTAATGCTAACGTGCTATTTCTTTCACCTCCAGAGGCCCGTAAGCCTGACAGCGAAGACGTTTTCATGGATGAAGATGAAGCACCAAACGTCGTTGAGCCGGAAAAGAATGATGAAATTAATGGGTGGACAGAAGTCCAAGACGCTGCAAAAGAGGAGCATCCTGCTAAGGAGAATAAGGAGGATATAGTCCCTGATGAAACAATACATGAAACTGCAGTTGGAAAAGGGTTATCTGGTGTACTAAAGCTGCTCAAAGATCGGGGAACACTGAAAGAAAGTATTGAATGGGGTGGCAGAAACATGGACAAGAAAAAGAGCAAACTTGTTGGTATTGCAGACAATGATGGACCAAAGGAGATTCACATTGAGAGGCTAGATGAATTTGGGCGAATAGTAAGTACTTATTTTATTGAATTTGTCAGTTCATCATAATATAGTGTGCCACGGTAGGTTTTTCTAGGGTTCTACATTGAATCGGTCCTCAAGGCATATCCAAAAAATGAAAAAAAGAATTGGACCTGATGTTTGGTGGTCCAGTGAAGGATAATTTCTCATAATTAGTCTACACATGACATGTTTGATCATAGAGATAGTTGTGCACTATTTGTGGTATTAGAGGTAGCTGGTTCTGGAGTGAATCTATATAATGGGTGACTAGGGACGAGGAAATCGAAAGATTTATATGGTTAAATTGCCGAGGCTTACTTTGTCCTTGTTAGCAGGTAATTATAACTACCAGTTAGTATCAGTCTTAATTGACTATTTTAAGTCTTCGGTGGACTGGGGATTTTTTCCTCTCGGGAAAATAGTTGTATTAGCCTTCAGTGCTCACTCAACATATTTTCTTATTATTGTTTCCTTTTTTTGAACTTTACTAGATGACCCCAAAGGAAGCCTTTCGCATGATCTCTCATAAATTCCATGGGAAGGGTCCTGGGAAAATGAAGCAAGAAAAGCGCCAGAAGCAATACTATGAAGAATTGAAACTAAAGGGAATGAAGAATTCGGATACACCATCACTGTCAGTAGAGAGGATGAGGGAAGCTCAAGCCCAGACGAAGTCACCCTATCTTGTTCTCAGTGGTCACGTTAGACCTGGGTAAGTTTTTATTTTTTGGAATCAATAATGAATATTGGTATCTTAGTTTTTAGCTGGAGGAAACATAGAATGACACAACTCAAACTTCATGCCATTATTTCTGCCAACTAAAGATAGGTTTGCAAGATACTGCTCACATTATTTTATTAATCATGTTAGGATAGCATCCACAAGAAAACATCAGAAATGCTTCATGCTACTAATACTAAGTGAATAGTTCTTAGTTAATTTTATTATTAGTCCTAAGGTGTAGCAGTTGATGGGAATGAAAATGAGAATGCCAGTCCTCGTATATATTAACATGCAATGGTGTCTACAGGCATATAATCACTTAGAAAAGGAACCAAATTCCATTGTCTTGAGAGAATGATAATTGTCTCATGCAGAGAATGGGGTGGGAATAAAGTAGGAAAAACTCAAAATAGGTGTTTTGCATGCTAGCAAAATAATCAAGCTGTTACCATAGTTAATCTGAAGCATGTTAATAGTGTGTTGTATATGCTTGATACAGTGCTTCTCAAGTGATTTCTGTTCTTTAAGAAATCTGAGTTACTCTGTCTGCTGGTTCATTTATTTCCTGGTATGTTGTTTCGTATCATTTATACCGACCTTTTAATTTCTAATATCCAGGCAAACTAGTGACCCTAGGAGTGGCTTTGCTACCGTGGAGAAGGATCTTCCAGGGGGGTTGACACCAATGCTTGGTGACAGAAAGGTCAGTCAATTGTTTACTGAATTACTAGGTTTACAGAAAGGCCCGTGGGCACACAAATACACTCATTTGGATGGTGAGAATGACGGGGCCTTTTGATTTCTTTCCTGTTATATATTCTTCATAGCTGTGATCTAATATAATCTTAATCAAGTATTAAATATGCATTTTATTCCCGTGATTCAGGTTGAGCATTACTTGGGAATCAAGCGAAAGGCTGACCCTGATAATGCAGGAACCTCAAAGAAGCCAAAAAGCTGAAGTCCCCTACTTTCAGGTCAGGAAATGGCGAAGGAATGGGTAAGAAAGATGATCTCCAGACATTGATGGCATTGTAAAAGATTTTTCTTGTAAACTATAATATTTTTGCATCCACATCCACTATGCTTTGTGCTCTAGCATATTAACTTGAAGATATTATAGTTTTTTTGTTGGTGTAAAGATCTTGGTTAGGCTTTCTTCTTCAGAGGTGGAACCACAGCCACAAATTGTCACAATGTGCCTATTGGCCATATTAGCTGATAAGTTGCTTTTTGGTTTTCTCTAAGATGTGCCAATCATGTTTGATAGTGGTGTTTCTTTTGTGTAGATACATTTAAAAATGGATTGAAATCGCCGACCCACTTTTGAATATGTTCTTAGAATATCATGTTGTATTTGGATTTTGTTAAATCATGTTGTGGAGTGGGGTAGTGGAAATCAGATCAAAGGTCAAAGCCATGGCTTAGTTTCCACAAAATTATTATTTTGTTGCTTGTTAGAGTTTGAATTTTTCTTTGATCACGAGAATAGGATAGTAAATATATTCAAATCCTAATGATTTACATAGCCAATTCCACAAGTTTTATGTATGATTGCATTTATCATGTGTTAGACTTCGACTTTTAATATTATTATTGCTAATCTAATATTATTATTTTGCTCAGAATGCTAAGCTAATATATGTGCGGAGGCTAGACGAGCATAGTCATTCTTTATTCATTGGGAAAAGGCAAGAATATATTAAATTGATGGAGAAAACTGAGAAGATAAAAAGAATCATGCATTGAAATTTCCATCATCCTTGTTCTTTCCCATAAACATAACTCTATTAAAAAGAAGATAAAAATTATAAAAATAAAATAAAATAGAGATGATTCACTATATTTGTTGTGAGGCATGTTTTGGAACAACGTGGTAGTGGCATCCAAGGTTAGTTTTTTTTTTGGAGCAGAATTGGAACCAGATGAATTGACACATCTTACATAAAGCCAATGATAGCATTTTGAATTTGTTCTGTACTACATGCCAATCGGAATCCAATCCTTACTATGATTGAATCAAACTGTCACACACAGAATATTAATGTACTTCAAAAAAATATTTCCATTAAATAGGGTAAAAATTTCATATTATAGCCTAAATCATAAAAAAAGAAGTGTCTTATTCTAATTCAAAGCAAAAATCCAAAAAGTCATAAAACCTTTTTACTATTTTGGAAGAAAAATATATAATAGAATCAAATGTGTTCCAAAAATTTGTAAACGTGAGCAAAAAATTGAAATGGAATATATTATAAGCCAAACATTTCTTTGAAAAGCAACCATATCTCCATCCATATTGGTTTCAAGAATCTAAATTATGAAAATAGCATAATTTAAGAGCTTCAATCTATAAAGAGTTTATTCCCTTTATTTAGGGATGTGTTTATTATATATGTACAGTATAGCTAGATCTGAAAGAATTTAAGAGCATTTGCTTTTCCGTTCCTTTTTTGGGAGGATAAAGTATTGCATATTGCAGCGACTATTGTTTTGTTTAATTTCAGTGAAAGAAATAGCATTTGACTTATTTCTTGGAAATTACTCGCCCTATGTGTACAAATTATAAACGTGAATAGTGCTGAAATATATAATTTTGCTGTAATCATGTGTAAAATAAATGTGAGAGAAAATATTGAGATATATATAAACTCACTCATAAAATTTCATGGAAAATGAGCTTATAACATGCCTGATTTGTTTTTCATGTAGCCATCTTGTATTTTCTGTTTATATGTACATGTTGTCCAGCTTTACACGCGAGAGAAAATGTTTATGTAAAATAAACCTATGTTGAACCAATATTAAAAAATATATACAAAAAACTATACTCAAAATTGACTAAAAGTTTTCTCCTTTTAATTGTAAAGCTTAGTTTGAATATTTAGTTAATTTAAAATCATATATACTTGGTTGTCCATACATGACACGTCCGACCCGTTTGTTATCGTTTCTTATGATATCTCACTCATATACATATCTAACCCTACCCCACGTTACGGGAGTTGAAGTTCTAAACCTGCATTGAGTAAAAATAATAGGAAAAGAATATACTACACATAAGAGCGGAGCTCAACCAACTAAGCTATATCCCCCCGAACCTAATCAATAACGTTGATGGTTAAAAAAAACTACAGTGACTGAAATATTTTGACTCTTTTAATAAATTTATAATGTAGGAGTTATCATTTAAATTACCAAAAAAAAAGTGTCACCAATTTAAACTCATTTGCTAATATAAAGATTTTTCCTTATTACGTGTTCCAAGATGGTTGACTTTGTAAAATTAATACAGCCATATATTATAATTTAAATATGCATACATCGTATAAGAATATATTACATACATACTTTGATAGAGAAAGAAGAGAGATTTATACCTAACCTTTTCAATCTCGGCTTCCCAAAAAATGAAAATTATAAAAAGAAGCTAAAGAAAAGTCCTTACAACAAAAATGACAATCTCAAGATCATGAAACTGAGAGAACATGACAGTGATTAATGATTGAAAATGGAAAAGTTGATTAAGACTTAACGGGGAACACGATACTGAGTCAAGAATCTTGAAAAAAAGTCTTAGGAATTCTTGTTTGATGAGTGAGCATCCATGGCAGATTATGGCGTAGATGTCTTTGTACTGAAATTCTTTCCATAGAGGTCAAGGGTCCAATCGTGTATTGGCAAGTCAGAGAGCCCAAAAAGTAGGGCTCAATCATCCGAAGGACAACTCTAACGTGGAGTCGGTGTCACATTGGATCAGATGAATTTGGGCGTGATCTCGACACCAATATCATAGGAGAACAGGGTTACTGTACCACCGTTGCCAGCCAACAATAGTGTGGAGAGAAAAAGAGAGAGGAGAGAGATGAGTGGAGTACTTAGTTTGCGTGCTACTGATATGGCGTCCTTGCGGATAACCATTGTTAGTCCAACACCGGCACTGGCCAGTGCTACCACATCGTCAACATCGGTACCAACACGCTAGCACGGGTTGACGATATCACATTAGCATTGCCCTAAGACGAGGGCGTGCCTGTGTAAAAGAAAATAAGGCAATGCCTAGTGTTAGATCAATAATTATTGAAATATATTAAAATCTGTGTTCGAAACTAGAAGTTTTCTTTTGGCCTGAAACATAATCAGACACATTCTTTTTAAGAAATAATTGGGAGTTTGAGACTACAAGGAGATAATAAAATGTATATGATACAATTAAAATCAGATCATCAACATGAAGTGACACATACACAAAAATTTCTTGTCTGGTATATGACAGTGAAATTACAAATTTTTATGACCAAAATAAGAAGAAACTAACAAATGCTAAACAAACTTTAATACTAATGACTTACAATCGTTACAAACGAATCGTGCAATCAAAGGCAAGGCGGCAAAGGCCCAGGGGTGCGGTCTCCTAAATATATTTAAAAAAATACACATTATCTCAAATATAATTGTATACAATGTATGTAACGATACTATTATTGAAACTTAAACTCTGGTATTATAGACATAAATTTAAATGTTTTGTTGCTAAACAAACAAATTTGAGTACTTATTATCATGTTTAATCATAAACTCAATCAATAATTAAGATTAAAACCATAATATTACGTAAATTTTGAAATTTAATCACACATATAAAGTTTCCAATTGATGACAGCATATATATGTCATAGTCCACATATACAAAATTCGTGTTTGGCTTCCATAAAATACTATTTCAGGTTGTTTCTTCCTAGTAGCTTGGAAGCTGCCCAAAACGGCGTACTCATCAGTCAGCTTCTAGACCCGTGTGACTGAGTGATTCTCATGACGAGTCAATAAAATTTATTTCCCATTTCTTTTGCACATATATTTTATTCGTTTCTAATAAACTAATAACACATTCTAGTTTCTTTTTCCATTGATGACCACGCCAAACTATGACCTTGCCCGTGTAAAATCAACTAATACAAAACAAAAATGTTCCACAAGTATTTCAAACCATGGTCATCAATGTTTACTAGACTCTTCGGAATCTAACAATGTGGGACACAAAGTAAACCAAATGTATTTTAGAAGGAAAAAAAAAAAATTCACACAAATACAAAAATTATTCGACAATTTGATTATATCTACATTTACTACTATACCATGCCATTATTCTGTTCTTCATACTCTCACGACTTATTAGGCAATCATTTGGATTTATAAACCTTGTTTTCTGAAATAAATATAACATATATTATATATAAACTTCTTAGCGTTGAAGGTAATAATATTGTAGAACTGTCGAACTAGACTAAACAATATAATAAACGTCTATATGAAACAACTAACGACACAGACAAATGATAAATAACAATTTTATTTTTCTACCATGATTAGAACGGGATGGTCAAGAAAAAAAAATTCTCTTTAACTATGAGATGACACAAATAGGTTAGTTTTTAAGTGTATAAGAAGATTATGAGTAAATTAAAAATAATAAGGTTTCCAATAAGAAAATATATTCTAGCTTTCTTTCTAAATTAACACTTTAAAAAGATTATTATTTCCACCAATAAAAAAAGAGAGTGTCCACCAAAACCCTAACAAACTCTTCCTTCACTATTTATACCATATGATCATCTACAACGCGTAGACAAAAACAAAACAGAAAAAGCTATGGACAATTTTGCCTATTCCGACAAGAAAACACAACATCATCAACACACATGTAAATCAGCATCGGGCATGGTCAAATGTATTTGCCGGCAGCTCCTCCTCCTAGCCAACCCTTTCTGGGTTCAGCTCTGTTACTTCCTCTCCTTCTCTTTCCTAGGCTTCTTCGTCCTCCAAGCCCTCAAAACAAGAACGTCCGGTTCCTACGACCCACGAAACATCGACCTCTTCTTCACCTCCGTCTCGGCCACGACCGTCTCGTCCATGTCCACAATCGAAATGGAAGTCTTCTCCAACACCCAACTCGTCGTCCTCACCATCCTCATGCTGACCGGCGGCGAGGTCTTCACATCCATGGTCGGCCTCCACTTCCACAAGCTCAAAACCAAGAAGCTCTTCAAGTCTGAAGAAGAAAAAGTCTCCGTGGAGGAAATCGAATTGGGTGTGATACCACATCAAGTTCAAATCAAAATCAATAACGATCATGATCATGATCAGTACTTAATTAAGTACCGGTCCATCGAGTTTTTATTCTACGTGGTACTAGCGTACCTCGTACTAGTACATGTTTTGGGCGTGACACTAGTTTCCATGTACCTCGTCCTCGTTTCGAGCGCGAAGCACGTGCTCGAGACCAAGGGTCTCGTGCCGATCACATTCTCGATCTTCACAACGGTCTCGACTTTCGCGAGCTGCGGGTTCGTGCCGACGAACGAGAACATGATTGTGTTTAAAAAAAACTCGGGACTTCTGCTAATCCTGGTCCCACAGGTGCTCCTCGGGAACACTCTGTTCCCGAGTTGCTTGAGGCTCTGTATATGGGCTTTTTGGAAGCTCACAAAGAGGACCGAGTGGGAGTACTTGATGAAGAATCCGGGTCGGGTCGGGT
>JAYMSW010003662.1:0-11914 GCA_036897725.1 Erodium texanum
ACTTGGGCGGATCGGATGATCCGCGGATTTTCAAATCCGGATCATGCGGATTTAGGCTTTTTGAATCTGCAATCTACCCCAATATCCTCGGATGACGGAACGGGTGGATTCGTGGGTAGATCGGATTTGCAGATTTTTTGCAGAACCCTACCTGTGGTAGTAAGATTGTCTATGATTTCAGGACTTTATTGAACCCTATAAGTGCAATGTCTTGTGTGCACACAAGATTGGATGAAAGTGCATGTGAATGTCACTACCATGAATTTCTTGGTGGAAGAAACGGAGAACTGCCAAATTGCTGAAAGAAGGTATGAACAGATTAGTTATTAACTTATTATTTCATATCTATGTAAATATTGTTAATCTTAAGCTGATTTTGAATGAACTCTACAGATATAAAGGAAAATGCAAGCACATTTGGTGCTCTCATAATGATGTGAAGTTGTGAACTATGAACTATGAACTATGAACTATGAACTATGAACTATGAACGGAAGAGATGGGACTTGAAGGAGAGACTTCTTTTGTTATTTTGTTTTGAATTAAAGTAGAGACTTCTTTGTTATTTTGTTTATGTTTTATTTAAGACAATGTCAACTGTCAATCTGCCCAAAACAGCCTGTAATTTTGGTAAACAACTCTATCAAGTGGTAAAAACAGTGGCATTCACTAGCACTGAGGTATTTAGTTCTATGGGGGTGTTTTTCATCATTAAGCCCTTGTTGATCTTCCTTTAGTGGTTTTTAGCCCAAAAAAAAAATATTTCAAATATTGTGTCTACTTTAAGTTTTTTTTTTTGGAAAAAAAAACTTCATTTGGACCTTTTTTCGGCCCAAGTCCAGGCCCATAACTAATTAGCCGATACGGTTAAAACCGGTAGCCAACCGGTAACAACTCCGGTGCAAAACCGCCGGTGTTTCATCTTTCCAGTGCCGGGGAAGGTGTACAAAATCTTATAACCAGTAATCCCCATCCAGTGTCAGTTAACCAATCGGTGATCACCCCTAACTAAGCGGAATCACTCCCTTAACTATTAGGCTAACCTTGATGGGTTCTTGGTTTCCAAGTACTATAAAATGTGATTCTCGACTCACTGATTTGTGTTTGTTTTTTTTTTTGAAAATTATTGATTTGTGTTTCTTCTTTTATTTGCATGTTTGAAACATTATTGAAAGTATAAAAATTGGGCAACAAATTGGAAGAGTAAGGAACATCAAAGAGGGAACATATAATTCTTGCCAAGCATGTCCAGGTACATACTGTACTAGCTCTCTCTGAAGTCAGAGTCATACATACTGAACAATGAGCCGCACAACTTTATTAACTACTGTTGTAAAAGGATGATTACAAATTCATCATCATCATCTAACAGAGTTCTCTTTTGGAAACATTCCTTCATCCCAAGAAAAATCGAGGAATTCAAAATCTTGTCGAAAGTTTTTTCAATGGAGGGCACATGCGGAGGAAACAACATTTGGAAGTCAAAAGATACAGACGCTTATGGCCATACATCCGGGTTTACTTTTTCACTGATTGTAGAGCCAACTTCTGGGCCACCCTTGCGATATTGAATGAGAAACTCAACAGGGTATCCCTTCAGCTTATGAGGCACGAGACCAAGATCGTTGAAAGTTAATGCTGCAAAACCCAACACAAAATGTGTGACTGAGAACTTAAATTCACAAAACAAAGAACTTTAAGTTTCCCATGCCGACCAGATTTTTCGACTAACCATTTTCTGAGACAATTGTATCTGTGGTAAGGGCATTGATCTGATCAAGATTGAACATGTCGGGGTTGGGCAATGGGAATGGGACCTTGTTAAGTAACAACTCTCTGGGTGTACCTATTGCCTGAAATCACGTGAAAACCCCACTTAAGTAACTGTCAAAACATGGACACACAACCAACTCGCATATTTTAACATGCGCATATCAGTTCATTGTTCAAGACAATAAGCCCATTCCATGTAATGTGAGAACTACAAGTAAATCTTAACTACTAGCATATAAGTACCTCTTTTAGCTATCTACAAAATTGATTAGTAGACCCACCTATTAGCATGCTTACAAATGTGAACAGCAAATCACTGTACCCAATACTATGATTATTGTGTGATATGAAGCATTCCCATTCACTTCAACAAATGCATGGAATCAAGGGTACAGATTGAGCACAATAAGCATGCATAATGATTAGGATTCTGTTTGGTAGAATTTCAAAACATATTGGATCAAAATGGTCATAATCCAACATTATTCATAAGTTAAGAGATGCATAGACAACAAAATCAGTACATTCACTTCCTCATGATATCCAAAGAACTGCATGAAAAAGAAGCAAAAGGTGATATTTACCTTCGCAATGGGGAAGGGAAACTTCACATAGTGAGGCCATTCACGGATTGTTTCATACATAAGTTCAGCCTGCAGTGTGGTAAGAATTTAGTAACAATGCAACCCAGCATAACTGCAACACAACACTGAAGAAAAAGGGGCCAAATTTTACCAATTCATGCACAGTAAAAATATCTGGCCCACCCAGCTCATAAACCTTTCCCATGCTGACACCATCATCTCTCAAAGCCGCCACAATTGCAGAAGCAACATCAACAACATACACAGGTTGGATTCTACAAAAAAGCATTGGAAGAATCACTTTCTATATCATTATATCTCACTAATCTCAACACTTAGGTGGTGAAAAAATCATTAAGAAAATATGTCACCGGGCATGCACATATCTATCAAAACTTACTTGGTCGATCCATCACCAATTAGTGGAAGAAAGCTATATTTCTTTGCAAATTGTGCCCAACGATTCATAATCCGGTCCTCTGTACCAATCATTGCGGCAGGTTTCATAATGGTGGCCTGTATAAATGGAAGCATGCGTTAAAGAGACTTGTGATATCAAAAACTAGGTTGGGTGATGATAGAAACTATGTTGATCATATTCGAACTCTTATCAGAAAAGATATTAAATCTTTATACAAATACAAAACTAGGGTGGTGTTGAGAATGCAATCCCACATAAATAAAAATAAGTTCTAACTGCTACTTATAAAGGTTAGGGCCACACCCAACTAAGAAGGTTGACCTTTTAGTTGTGGTGCCCGACCTGATATATTTGCCCTTTTTAACAAAATTTACAGTAACGGTAGAAACTATCTTGAACATCATTCATTACTAAAGACTAAAGAGAACTGCGGCACTGCTGCAGCTTGACCTTTTGGGTCGGATTGGGCTTTAACAAGAACCAACCTTTTTTTTCTAGACTTGTAGGACTTATGAAATTTCCAATAAATCATGAGATGGGTAGAAAACAACAATCTTCTAATCCAACATTAGCTTGACCTTTTGGGTCGGATTGGGCTTTAACAAGAACCAACCTTCTTTTTTTCTAGACCTGAGAACTTATGAAATTTCCGAGAAATCATGAGATGGAAAGAAAACAACAATCATCTAATCCAACATCAATTCTAGCAACTGCTATCAAGATCTAATTGATAGCACTTAAAGTGGTTGCTCCTACTCATCAGAAGATAAAAGGTGATATGCGGTGTATATCATTGTTATGCATATAGTAGATTCACCTCTGGTAGTTCTCTCAATATAGCTTCCTCTGCAGCAGATTTAGCTCTTAGCATTCTGGATGGAGATGATGAAGAAGCCCCTAAGCAGGAAACTTGGATAAATCTCATGATACCACCATGTTCTTTAGCAATCTACAAGAATAACAAATTAACAATGTTAAACAGAATAATAATATTATTAGGAGATAAAAAGATGAAACACAAGGAGAAAGGCCCACCACTGCAAGTTGCTCAGCCATATGATGGTTCACTTCCTCGAAGCTAAAATTTCTTGTTTCATATTCCCTTCCTGCCAATCAAGGCAAGAACTAAGCTCGTGATAAGTCCTATGGACTCTCAAAATACCTTTTGTACGTAACATTAACTTTTTACAAATACCTATGAGATTGATAACAACATTTGCTTTTGCCATCACCGCCTTAATCGAGTTTTCATCTCTAGGGTTGTACTTCATTGGTACTATCTGAGTAAATCAAGCACACCAAAGTCTAAACAGCAGTAACATGATAGAAGAATGCATTAACAGATAGATAATGCAAACTTTGTGGTACTTCAAAACATAAACGAATTTCAAATGCATGAAAAAAGATCAACTACTACACCTGTCCTAAATCACCCATCAACTTGAGATGACGCTGAGAATCCTCTGACCCTCGAAAAGGAACTAAGACCTGAGATCCCATTTTAGCTGGAAAAAGAATATAGAATCAGCACAGTAAACATAACTTCATGAGAAAACAACCTTCTCATTTTATCCATCAAGATATAGTTTACTTTTCAAAAGAACAAACATTTTCTAAAAAGCACATGAGTGTACATTTAATTTTAACTTACCAAGCTGTTGCACCAGATACCGACCAAGGAACCCAGTTGCTCCAAATACTGTAGCAACAATGCCACTGAAAATGCAAATGTTTCCCAAAATTAGTATATGGAAGATGACTAAAATAACATTAGAACTAGATTGAAGACTTGTTCTCATAAGCAGCTCCATTGCACAAACCAGGCCAATCATAAGAAATGCAAACTCAATACTCTGTAACCCATTTCCATTTCCTACATAGTCTTCATCAACATCACAGAGATAACCAAAATTCAACCAATCATATCAAAAAGGCACTAATAAGCAAAGTAGTATCATCTGTTTGAAGATTACTAATTTATTTGTAAAAAGATTTCCTCCTCCTTTTCACATATTTTCTCTGAAACCAAACAAACAAGTAAACAAGCTAGTGATACATACCTCACGGAGGATCTTCCACCGGTACCCTTGCGAACAAGGTGTCCAACACCCCTCTGGGCGAGGCTAGATCCGTACCGCGGATGCTCAGCTCCATAATCTGCGAGCAACACATTCACATTAACAATTACAAAAACAAACAAACCAAATCGAATACATCGAAAACCCTAGAAAATGACGTATCAGTCAATGCGAGGAAGAGAGCAAAAAAAGGAGGATATGAAATTACAGTGATTGGCGAGAGGATAGATGGATTTGGGAGACGATTGCTGGCCCAAACGCCTCGAAACAGCCAGCATCCTTCACTGCCACAACACAACACAGTCACAGAGGAGAGAGAGAGAGAGAGAGTTGGAGGGAGAGAGAAGGGTTGTTAGGGGAGAATCTAAAGCGGAAATGAAGATGAAGATGATTCAGATGGAATGGGTCGGGTTGGGGATGAACTGGGCTGGTATTTCATTGGCTTACTAAAATTGAAAATGTTGGCCCGTACATCAAAAAAAAATGTTGGCCTGTATTAGTAGTGCGAGGTACTCACATTTTAAGAGCATGTGCACGGCTGGTGTCTGATGAGGTAATGTATGACGGTTAATTTTCTTGTCATTGAAGACAGAAAAATGAAAGGCATTGCCTTGCATTGGTGACGTCTAATGTTAATTAATTTATTTCAAAAAAACTGTAATTTAATCTTGATTGACGATCGCTGCTAATGTTATATATCATCACTGATATACATTTTGATTTTTGTTTGCACAGAACAGATAGCTCTCACTAAATCTAGACATGACGAATCAGACTACGCCTAATTGCAAGGGTCTACAGCGCCAAAACGACGCAACTATGTCAGAAAAAGTCTGACAACAATCCAGCCTAAACTGGTACCAAAACCAGACGCAGCTGGCACCTAAAGGTCCTACACCAACCACATAGATGGCACAAAGCCCAGCCGAGTCGGCATTACACAACTAATAATAATAATCGAAATACAGAAGCACTAACTAAAAGCAAACATGGCTCTACCGGCACACTCAAGCACTCCTCGGGAATAGAGGTTGAAGACGCGTGAATATCACGTTCCCTACCCCTAACCACACGCAGTCCATAAAGTTAAAAAAAAAATCAGTTTCAGTTCAAGTCCTTATGCATTACTAAACATGCTTAGCATGCATGGTTTTTTTTTTAATCTCCGGTTATACTACCATCGGCACCCACTATTGTAGACGCACCTATATAGGTTGCCATGTTAATGCCAGCCTATTCGGCCTAGTATCAGAAGGACCAAATGTTCTATTGAAGCATGGACATCTCAATGAACTCCACTACTATTGGATAACAAACAATACATCTATTAGATGCTTTCTACTTAGTTGGTGTCAAGATTTGCCTACTCTTCTCTTCGGCTTCAGGTTTTGGAGGCGTATTAGATAATAATAATCTATAAGATAATTTACTATGTGCTTATTTATTTATTGATATATTCCTAGATTGTATAAGAGCGTACATACTCGTGTGCTATATAAAGCCTTATACTATTCTCATATTAATCAATATAAACTAAATACATTTTTCTCATATTGACTGTATCAGACGTTATCATCGGGTTCCGAACCGAATCAAACACCACCAACGGACGCCACCGGTGTACATGTTTTAATAACCTATGGTTGATCGTTTCATCGGGAAAATCCCAAATAAAAAAGAAATGAATGGCTCGAATCATGTATGAACGATCCATCCTCGATAGAAAAGAAAAAAGTTTCTTGAGAACAATTATTTGTAATTCAAGATGATCATACAAAGATATTACTCAATAATTTTGATAGGGCTAATTTCATTTCAATACATCTTAAATATGAATTTGATATTTAAAACATTTATTTTGTTTTAACTATGTTTTTTTCCGTCATTGGGTTGTTATTTATTTCATTGATATGAACTTCATATTCCAAATACTTTTTCAACCCTCTCACACATAAAGAAATATTCTCTAGATTAAAATAGAATCATAAATTCTGATATCGTATTAAAATCATCATATCCAAATGTTTGACTCAAAATATGCTTACGAAGTTATTACAAAATCAACATTATTCGGAACATTCATTATTTAGCCTAGAAGCACCTAGAACTGGAGACACGGGATAGGGAAATAGTAATTCAAATTCAAATATTGATCATGAAAGCAAATATATGCACGACCGCAATCGTCTGGGTTCAACCACATTGAAAATACCCCACGAACATCGGATCATCCTATAAGAAGATAAGAGTTTTAATCAAATCACAATAACAAAAAAACGTATAAAAATATAACACAATAAAATCGACCAGGAAGAACAAACACAAGATGAATGTTTATTAACAGTAACTGTAGCCATGAAGGAACGGGTGAGACTGAATGCTCACTCACCCTAACGACTCCCTAGCAGAGCAGAGGCCTTGTCTTGCAAGACTTTCCATGCTTCATTAACATGCCTCTCTTCAGTTAATGGAGCTCCTACTACAAAGCGTAGCATGTAGCTACCAGATAAAACCTGTGTAAAATGGTTAAAAAGGAAAAAAACTTAGAATTCAATACTGATCATCTACCAAACACAGCAAATGAATCAGCTTACTGTATGAGAAATGAAAATCTTTCCGGTTGAGTTCACTGCTTCAAGTAGGTCTTGGTTTAGTTTATTTCCATTATGCTTATCATTGTCAGGAGACAGGACTCGGAAACAGACTAATGAAAATATCCGAGGAGTGACAACCTGTCAGCATGAAATGTGATGACTAATTACTGCAGAATATAATGCCATACAAACAATAGTCAAGATCTTCATAACATGTAAAAAGGTTGTGTAGGTGTGAGAGAGACTCTTAATTTTACTTTGGTGCCACCAATGACTATAAGAGCGGATACTATCTAAATTAACCAATAAACTTAATCCAAAAAATTGTTACCTCAAATCTAGGGTCTTGGACAATAAGCTCCTCAAAGCATTTAGCTAACTTGATATGGTTTCTTATGTAGTGCTGGAGGTTTTCCAGACCATATAGTCTTAACACCATCCATAGCTTCAATGATCTGGAAAACAGCAGTTGATTAACAAGATAATATATACACTGTTGTTGTTATTGCTTATACAGTAGCATATAGGACTAAAAGCTACATGATGATATAACATAAGCACAGAAGAGAAGGGTGAATGAAAACTTACAAGTATTCCTTAAAAAATGTGTAAACATACTTTAAGAGATAGTTACTACTTACGCTCACACACACAAAAAACATGCATTAACATATAAGGGCAGATACAGGATTTCAAAACATTTGTCTGAAATTTATGAGGGTTGTCTTCTTGTAGCAATTAATTAATGCATGAAGAATGTTCAAAGGCACACCTGAAACGGCGTCCTAGAGGAATTTGCCAATCTTTGTAATCAACAACCATGTTTGCTTGAGAAGCCTGATGCATGACAATCAATGTACAAAAGTGAGAACATGCTCTAGTTTACACCTCAATAAAATTCCACCTATGTTGAATTCTAATCATAAGGTACTAAAAACAAACAAAAATGTTAAAGGGAATATGGGAAGGAACGTACTGTGTTCTTCAGATACTCCGGATTTGTAGAGAGGGACTGAATCAGAGCATTTCTATCCTGTTATGAAAGTAACATAGATGTTTCATGTTTTTCATATGAAAAATGAACTATCTGACCAAAAGATTTCTCGATGCTTATACAGGAAGAGAGTCAAATGTCAGGAATCTTTCACTTTTGTGTATGAGAAAATATCCGTAAACAAAATGTGATCACTGAAAAGTACTTAGCATGCACTCAACCATGTAATGTAAGCAGATATATATGCTTACCTTAACCCAGAGGGTGGAGCAATCGAAGTTTGTCAATAACCATTTATGTGCATTCATGTTAAATGAGTCAGCTTCTTCCACACCATCAATGTAGTGTCTGTATTCTGGACATATACAAGCACTTCCCGCGTAAGCAGCATCCACATGAAACCACAATCCATTGCTCTGCCAAGAGATGATACATGACATGCTCAACTAAATTGTTTAAATCTTTAGCCTGTATTTTATACAGGAGGCTTTATCAGATCAAGCCACTTCTACTCGAAGGCTTTTCCATAGACTTTACATAAGCTATTACTAACATACAATCTTTCCAAGAATACTACAAAAGCTTACTATATATATTTAAATGCACACAAAGAAATATATACTTCTCAAGAGAGGCTCTATCAGAAATTTGTACGAAGTTGTTCCATAAGGAGACATAAATAAATAAATAAAATAGTATTGCCAGCAACATAATTAAATGTATCACCTTAGCAATCTTTGCCAGAGCAATCAAAGGATCGACAGCTGTGGATGAAGTAGTACCTACCTGCAAGTATACAAAAGGCACCTTGAGTTCGTAAAAAATCTGATATTACATCATTTTAGTGAAGCTTGTTGAACTACAGGACGAATTCAATGTTAAACAGCATGTTAGCCACCACTTAGAAAGTAAGCATCAACATGAACCATATGGTTTTGAAGGTTATATTTAAACAAACTGTGAATCCCTATGTTTTAGTTTCTTACAGTAGCACATAAGAAAAAGGGGATTAACCCCATGGCAATGTCACGTGAAATTGCTTCACCCAGTAAAGAGGGAGACAGAGCATAATTAGTTGAAGGATCTGTTTTTAGCAGCCTGCAATTCTCGGGATGGATTCCTCCTATCTGCCATCAAACAACAAACAGAAAATAAGTCATTTCTATAAACTATAGCAAGCCAAATTCAGCATACCATACACGGATTAACCAATGCATACACCAAATTTATTACAAAATCACAAATAACTTCCAACTAGATGCATACACGGCTTTTCTGCAACGACATCAAATACAATCATAGTTTCTGATTGTTAGAGCACTGATCCCACATGAACTGGAGAGAGTAACATACTGAGCTGCATATGCATTTTCAGCACTCCGATCACTCTACTAGCAGCTTAGGCTGTTGTGTTAGAAACTTAACACTGGCATAAACAACCTCCCTCCAATATATGTGGAACTGGCTTGACACCCAGCCATCGTTTGTTTCCCATAAATAGATCACAACTCTGAGTTTATACTGTGTGGATCATGTCCAAGTTTCATAATGCTACAAAACCAGAGGAACTTTATGTAAATACCTGGCAGGCTTTTTGTAAAGAAGAATGAGTTTGATCGGATGCATAAACCACAAGCTTTCCAAGGGAATTTTTGCCAACCCTCCTCAAAACTTTATCACGAGCAGCCAATAATACAACTAGAACAGCTTCACTTGCTGTGCCCTGTATCACTCCACCACCTTCCCCTGTAAAATAATTCCATAAGCTTAAATGATTTCCTTTCAGTACAACATGATTGAGTTTATGTCACCTGATCCCTCCATGCCTACTATGTACACTTCAAAACCTGACATCTATTTGTCATGTCTCCAGAGACAAACCAATGACTAAAGTTGAAACCCTTATATTGTAAATCACTTTTAATATATCATTTCTTCTCACATACAATTTAAAAATATATAACTATATAAGAAGGCATAATTTACCTGATGAAAGAAAATCATCAGGAAGCTTGAGTATTTTAGCAAGCCAATCAAGAACAATCATTTCAAGTTCTGTTGCTGCAGGTGAAGTTACCCAACTGAAACCCACAATGTTGAGAGCAGCGCTGAGCATTTCTCCTAAAAATCCTGGTATGCTGCTGTTTGAAGGAAAATATGCAAAATAATTAGGACTTTGCCAATGAGTTACCCCAGGCAATATCTTTGTCTGAACATCTGCAATTACAGGAAAAAGATTGTCCATGAGTAAAGGTTATGACAAAAGCTAGAAAACTACTGTAAATCAATTATAATCTTTTAAGGCTGGCCCATAGCATAGTAAATTAAGGAAAATACGCTACAAGAACTACACCATGACCATAGCAATTGCATGATTAAACCATGTTTAACATCTAAATTGAGAACCTCACCCTCGAGAACATGTTGCAATGACTCGGGTTGATTAGGCGCTGAATCAGGTATTAGTTTCTTTAGATACCCAGGCTGCAAAGCAAAAAAAATCTCATCAAACAAACAAATAGAAACAAACTCAATTTGCTAATAAACCTATGAAGTGGAATAGTCACAGCAGTCACTGCATTGGGTTCAATTCAGACAATTAAGTGAGCTAAAATTAATTGCTTAAACACCAACAAACCAAACCAAAACAAGAGCAGAATGTAAATAACGAAATAGAATCACCTGTACTTGGCTGAGAACTGGGTAGCTCTCAACCGTTTTATAGTAATCGACAATGAAATCAACCATCTTGTGAGCGTGCTCTCTGAGCTGCTCGGCGTCCATAGGCTTCAAATCACCATCCCTGCAAATCCAAATGTCACTCAGGCATTTTCACAAACACGTGAAGTACATACTCAAACAGCAAAAACCAAATCCGCAAACAAACCATTGCGAGAGAATAGAGCATGTGAAGAATGAAGGAACGTTGACTTACATATGTTCTGCTACTGCTCAGAAGCTTGGAGGTTTTTTGGATGGTTTAACGGAGAGCACAATGGCTCCCAAGAACCGTCAGTTTATTTATTTCGCTAAATGTGAGGACAAAAATAAAAGCAACACGGCTCCCAAGAGGCTTTGGATGTATTGTCAAAAATTTGTTAATTCTATTAGTTAAAACATAAAAACGGGGATTTTTTTTTTTTTGAAATGTAAATGCAGGTAATATTATAGATTCTGTATTGAACAAACTTAATCATATACCATCAAATCAGATTAGATAACACACAAAACTCTCTTATAAAATAACACAAGTACAAATAATGTAAAAATATCAATTATTATTACTATCAAAATTCGATCTCGGTAATCAAGAGAACCTATTCTTTTAACAACTAGGTAGCTCTTATGGTCTATTACTTTTCTTATTTGTTAATTAGTATTGTAATTTACATATTTGCATATTTTAATTGAAAGGTAAGAGTTTTAATTAGCATAATATTATTGTGCTAATATATATATATATATATATA
>JAYMSW010003663.1:0-11914 GCA_036897725.1 Erodium texanum
TCTTTTAAAATTAAATATGTTTATAACAATAATGAATCAATTTATTCAAATATTTTCATTTTGGGGCCTCACGAAATTACTGTACGTTATTCTCTATTTAAAAATTGAAAAATTAAGATTTCCAAACAAAATAATAGAATTAACAGTCATCAGACGCTGGCATCAAAAGTCTATTGTGGACCGGGCTACGTCATTTATCAAATAACAGACATAACCGTCATAAACCGCTACCATCAAACGCTGTTATCAGACGCTCTAATACTGATGCTCTTACCATTACAAGAGTAGTTATTCTAATTGATAACTCTCTATCCGTAGTGACTTGTCTTTGAACTTGCTCAATGGATCCATACCCTCATCATTTGTTGCTCTGGAAAACATCAAAACTCTGTAAGTACATGATCTATACATTCAGAGATAAGAACCCTATTTCTTGTTTCTTGATCTACCCTTGCGTGATTCTTTTTGCAGGTTTGTCGGCACCAATAACCTGTCAGGCCCGGTTCCTCCTTTTCTGGGGAACCTCACCGGTCTTACTCGCCTGTACGCAATACACTCTCCCATTCCCCTCTTTTCATTTCCTTAACCAATTACTTGTTCATTCATTTGTTTAGTCTTTTGGTCTTAAGGGACTTGGCAGCTAATCAATTCAGTGGTACACTTCCACCAGAACTTGGAAATCTGAAGAATCTCCTGGCACTGTAAGTTGTTCCAAAGAAATAGACAATTAATTGATGTACAAGTTCTTCATGGGCTTAATTAATATGTTGTCGTGGTTATTACTGCAGCGGCTGGGGGTCTAACAAATTATCTGGCTCAATCCCACATGAATATGCCCAACTTACATCTCTTTCTTATTTGTAAGTGTCCTTTTAAAGTTGAATTTTGATTCAAGCTAGTTACTGTCTATTCAAAATGTGTGTGTATGTGTGTGTGTGTGTGTGTGTAAGCTATATAATCAAGGAAAGCTTTAACTTCAATGGAGTGCTATATTCTATGCAGCGACGTGGGAGGCAACAACATGTCTGGCCAGATACCCAGCTTCTTCAAGAACTGGCCAAAGCTCAATATTCTGTAGGTTTCCCCTTATGCTTCTGTTTAACTACTTAATCAGTACCATTGATCTATTAAGTTAAGTTATTCCCATAAAAGAAATTGATCTATTAAGTGCATCCTGACCTTCAAATTGATGTTTTTTTCCCATAAAAGAAATTGACCTTGCAAGTTGTGACTCTGCACAAAATGGATGTTTTTTTCTTTCTAAAATAACGATTTTATCCTTGAAAAATTGATTAAAATTTACACAAAATGGATGTTTTTTTTCTTTCAAATTTTACTATCATAATTGGAATTTTTTTTTTCATTCTACTAACCAAATCGAATTAATCAAATTATTTTGATTTGATATCGTTATTACTCAATTTTAAATTTAATAGTGAATATATTCGATTTTTTACATATCTCCACCACTTCCTGTTAATAACTGCAACCTATATGCAAGTGTATTAGAATGGAATAAACGAATACAGATTGTAGTAATTTAATGAAGGCGCTTGTCTATATTGCAAAATTGAGTTAATTATATTAATTTATGGTCTGCTTTTACAGATATCTCTATGGAAACAATTTTGAAGGGTCACTACATCCATTGAGCTTTCAAGTGTTCAATATCTGTAAGTTGGTCTCTTCATTGGGAAATTGGAAAGATGTACCGCGTTGATTGGTTAATTAGTCCACCATTTTTCTTTTGTAGGTTGATTAGCGACTTGAGAAACTCTTCTTTCCGATTCCCATCGTCTGCAAACTTGACAAGTATAAGACAGCTGTAAGTGTTGTGGTTCATCAAACAAAAAAAAAATCCATCCCGCAAACTCACAGTATTTTCCAAAATTATATCCTACTTTAAAGATCTTAATTAGGATGGGTTATTCGAATAGTTGCACTCTAGCTTTTATAATAGTATTCTGCTGTTGTAATGACTATAGGACTATATATTAACTAAGCAAATTAAAAGTATGCACAACTCACAAATAAATAACCAATTTACTATCCTTGACTATTTCTGCTGTCTCTCCAGGGTGCTCAGAAACTGCTCAATTTTTGGTGTGATCCCTCCATATGTTGGTAAATGGCAAAGCTTAGAGCACCTGTAAGTTTTTCTTGGTCAAGTTATGTGTTTTCCAAACATCTTTTAGCTTACTTCCTTTTCTATGTTGTCAATATATGTCAAATGTTTCGGTAAGAGTACGATGTCTTGGTGAACCAACAACTAAGTTTTTTTCATGGAAAAGAAAGTATTTGTTGTATATATCACTATCACATGCCTTCTTGTGTGAGTGTTTAGGAAGAATGATATTTTGGATCATAAGACCTCATGTTTTATGCAACAGGGACTTGAGCTTTAACAATTTAGATGGTGGAATCCCAGATTCCATACAAAATTTAAGTTCATTATCTGACATGTCAGTAATCTTATTTAGTAATATGCTGCATTGTTTTTAGATACTTGCTCTGTCCCCAAATATATGTCCTACCTTACTCAAATGTATTTGTACGCATGAAGATTGTTTGTTTGTACCCAGGCTTCTTGCAGGAAACAAACTTAATGGGACGTTCCCTACCTGGCTCTCAAAGAAAAAAAATCTTGCAGTGTATGTTTTCATATTCAAAATTAGTGGATATTGCAAATAAAATAGTTGTGACAATCAAGGGTTGTGGGTGAAGTGGCAGAGGCTTCATGTAACAAGCATGAGGTCACTGGTTCCAATCCTCATACCTGCGATATTGCATTTCCTTTCTTTCTGATGAAAAAAAAAAGTTGTGACAATGGCCATGCCTACATTAGTGAATATTCTGGTCTTGCAGGGACCTATCTCACAACAGGCTACAATTAAGTGAAAGTCTCAGGCCTCATAATGTATCGAAGATGTGAGGGATTATGTTACTCATTTTATATTTTCCATTTTGTTATTTTGCTATTGGAGTTTTAATTGTGATATATTCTCACTATATCTCAGGAATGTCTTTGATTGCTGCTCAACCAATAGTAAAGCTATTAAGGAGCCCAATATGTATGGTTACATACTTACACTCAAATATGCAACAATGTAATATTACTTTTTACCCAGTTAATAACTTGTAAATGACTTTCTAGGATTTCTCTATCTCAATCAATGGAAAATCTTTGTCGTGACAAGAAATCAAAGCGTAAGTTAATTCTTCATGAAAATTTATACTTTTAGGGCTTGTCCTCGTAAGATAATGGAAGTTTTTTTGAAACTGCATGTGTTGATTTTTGCATATTCAAAGCTTCTTCTTCTTGCACTATCAATATAGTTTTCATGAGAAACCAACTTCTTGCACTATCTATACAGTAATAAAAGTTTTCTTACACTGATTTTTTTTTATCAGCAAGAAAGCAGACAATTCTAATCTAGCCTAAGCTAATCCCAACTTAGCCCGAACCCCCGTACTTGCACCCATTTACTGATGTTTCTTATGCAGGTAGTAGCTTGCATATAAATTGTGGTGGTGAGGAAATATATGCTCCAGATCGTCGATATTATGCAGACAATGATGCATCAAACTTTAAGAGCTATCCAGAAGGAAGATGGGCATATAGTTGCTCGGGAGATGCATCAGATAGGTCCAATGATTACATAAAGGCTGCAAAATGTGGGGTCACTGATATGTATCAGATAGGTCCAATGATTACATAAAGGATGCATCAGATAGGTCCAATGATTACATAAAGGCTCCAAAATATTTCATTTTAGGCCAAAACAAAAGTTTTCTTACACTGATTTTTTTTTTTTTTATCAGCAATAAAATAGGAAATCCTAATCTAGCCCTCACCCCCACACTTGCACCCATTTGATGATGTTTCTCATGCAGGTAGTAGCTTGCGTATAAATTGTGGTGGTGAGGAAAAACATGTTCCCGACTACTATTATGCAGACAATGATACATCAAACTTTCATAAACATACAGAAGGGAGATGGGCCTATAGTTGTTCGGGAGATACATCAGATAGGTCAAATAATAACATAAAGGCTGCGAAATGTGGGGTCATTGATACCAATGCGCCTTTGTATGATTCGGCTCGTTATTGTCCCGTCTCTCTCACATATTATGGTTTTTGTTTGCACGACGGCCGTTACACAGTGCAGCTGCTCTTTTCTGAAATCGTATATACGGAAATGGAAGACTATAGCATCTTAAATAACCGTGTGTTCGACATATATGTTCAGGTAATTTGAGAAATATTGCCACAACAAGTAACATATAACTGTTTTATGCATCATTTTTATATCCGTAATTTTGTGTATCAAGTATGGATATCAATCAACCTTACTTATATATAGAAGTAAGTTTTATGTATATACGGTACTCACGTCACTATTTTAATGCATTACTTTTTTTTTTCTGATAAAAAAAATAAGCTTTATATATAAATGAGCTCATTAGTGTCAATTGACTCCAGCTTTATAATATTTGAAAGAGAGATCCAACATAAGTTGGAAGACAGCTTAACAAAGGTTGAGAGAGAGAGAGACACACAACAAGAGCTGGAGATATAAAGGTGGATAATAGTATTTCTGTTGGAACTTGAATCCTGGTCTCTCTAATTAGAGTTCAAATGCTTGATAACTAGACCAATATGTTAGAATATAGAATTATAATTTGGTCTTCAATTTTTAGCTTAAGTTTTTAGTTGAGATTGCTCTCTAATATGGTATCAAAGCTAGTACGTTATAGAAGATTGATTTGAATCTCACTTTCTGCAAGAATACTTATTTTTCTCCATTTATCTCATTTTCCCAAAATGGACCTATTATTATGTCCCATCTCTAAAACCCTTATCTCTATTCTTATTGGCCTCATCTCTCTTCCTAAATTTCACATCCGAATCCAAAAACGGGTTAATCCGTGAGGGCACGTGTTAGAATATAGAATTATAATTGCGTATTCAACTATCAACTTAACCTTTTAATTAATTGAGTTGGTTCTCTAATACAACCTTTGGTCTGTTTTGTGCATTATTAATTGTACATTAAAGGGGATGCTGGCACGGAAGGACTTTAACATAATAGAGAAAACCAGGAGTCCCAAACAAGGTTGGACCGAAAATATCACACAAGTGCTTGTCACCAATTCGTCATTGAAGATCCAATTGTTTTGGGCTGGCAAAGGCGCCTTTTATAACAATGGACCACTGATATCAGCTATATCTGCAACTGCTGGTGATTAACAACTTGTACTCTTTCTTTATTTTGATCCTATTGGTCAATATGTTTACATGGTCATAATCTCTTGTTATTACTCTTTGCTGTATTCAGAGGTTGGTGATACGAAACTGAGTGCATTACAGATAGCACTGATTGCATTAGCGTCAACTGTATTTGCTCTGTTGCTTTTGCTGCTATTGGTTTGGAAATTGTGCTGGTCCCAAAAAGGAGAGTTGAATGGTGAGTTAGACCGCATCCACACTCCAAACCCTTGTATGTATCAAGGACTAATAATGGGCTTATTTAATATATATCTCTTGTAACAGAAAAATACATAGAGCTTTTAGGTAGATCAGTCACTGTCAAACAGATTGTGGATGCAACAAGAAATTTCAGCCCGAAAATGGTGATCGGGAAAGGGGGTTTCGGGACAGTTTACAGGGTAAAGATCTGCAATCCTCAATTTCATCAACTTCAGAAGTCAATATATATATATTTGATCCAAAATTTTGTATATCAAGTATAGGTAGCAATCAACCTTACATATGTAGAAGTAAGGAGGCATTATCCACTTGATTCTTAAATATGAGCCGCCTTTGTGTAGAAAGGAGCTCATTACTATCACTTGACCCACCTTGGTATTTGAGAGAGTGGTCCAACATGAGTTGGAAACGGGAGAGGCCCAGCTTGAATTGGAAGATAGTTCAGCAAAGGTTGAGAGTGAAAGGCCCAATAAGAGTTGGAGAGACAAAGATGTGCAATAAAATCTCTGTTGGGACTTAAACCAGAGTTCAAGTATTTTGACCACTAGGCCAATCAGCTTTAGCCAAACAGTTAATATATTGCTTGTAGTTACAGGAGGAAAGGAGTTTGGTACTTTATTTATTTGCTTTCCTTGATGCAGGCTGAGCTGCTCAACCAAATTTTTGCAGTTAAGAAACTTTCCGGTGGATCCATACAAGGAATGGATGAATTCAAAAATGAAGTTTATACTTTAAAATTGTTGAAACATGAAAATCTCGTTCAACTGTTGGATGGCTATGCTGGAAAGGAACTACTCTTGCTCATCTATGAATATATGGAAAACAACAGCCTTTCACGAGCTTTATTCGGTAACCATGTCTTAGTTTTATTTTTCTTTTTAATAAAGCCATGTCTTAGATTTATTCAATAATTCTTATTGTCTGTTATACAAAATGATTGTTAACATATGCGGTGAATTTAATTTTACCAGTGAAGCTTAGCTGTTTTCTTTTTCTTTTTCTTCTATTGTTGGTAATATGCAGAGTCTACTTCAGAACTAAATTGGGAAACCAGATTCGGCATCTGCATGGGAGTTGCAAAAGGTTTGAAGTATCTACACGAAGATTCAAGAATCAAGATTGTCCACAGAGATATTAAAGCCTCTAATATTCTGCTTGATGGAAATCTTAACCCCAAGATATCCGACTTTGGGTTGGCCAGGCTCTACGATAAGAATGAAAATCAGAATATGATCACCGTAGTTGGAGGAACCCGGTAAGTAAAATTAGCTTGTGCCCTCCAACAGTTGTTTTATTTGCTTGTTCAAATGAGATATTGTCACCAACACGTCAAATATTGTTCCTGTATTGGTAGTGGATACATGGCACCAGAGTATGCAATGCGAGGACTTCTAACCGACAAAGCAGATATATATAGCTTCGGAGTTCTTCTACTTGAAATTGTCAGCGGGAAGAATAATGCAGACTACAGACTGAACCAGGAGAGTGTTTTTCTTCTTGATACGGTGAGTAAGCTTAATCTTCAGTCCAATAGTATCTGAGCTAGTCGTGATCATTCACATAAATAAATGCAGGCTTATGTTTTGCACAAACAAAGAAGGCTAATAGACCTGGTGGACAAAAAATTAGAACGATACAATGTAGAACAGGTCAGAGCAGTGCTGGACTTGGGGATGATGTGCACCAGTCAATCCCCTAGCCTCAGGCCTACCATCTCCGAAGTTGTGAGTGTACTCGAAGGTCACAAGACGATCGAGCAGGTTGCTGCTGACCGTGCACCTACGCCTCCTCCCGGTGCTGACTATGACAGAAATGTCGACACCTGTTTCACTGATATCTCCTACACTTCAACAGACGGGGCATCCGGTTCCTCAACTGCGTACTATGTTATCAGAGATAGAGATGAAATTAATCGCCCTCCTACAGATATCCACCCACATGAAATCTCGAACGAAACCAGCATCTAGTATGGAAGATTGATAATCTGTATTGTACTTCTTGGTGAAGTTAGATGAACCATAATGTTGTTATTGTTGCACTGGTTGTGTTCAAAATTGTAAGCCTATTATGCAAACTAGAGAACTTGCATTTGATGCCTATTAATAGTCATTACCATCTAATAAAGTTATACGAATGTATGTACAGATGGGATGCTGCAAAAGAGTGTTCAATCTCACCATCTGTAATGTTGTAAGAATGTATATACAGATTTGATGTTTATTTTATGGGCTTTTAACTGATTTTCTATCCAAAAACAATAGGAAAATCAATCAAGTTACCAAAAACAAAAGAAACATAGATCATCAATAGGAGCAGCCACAATGCAGTGTACTACATTAGTCGATTACCCCAAAAATCAACATTTTGTTGGTCGAGTTGCCTAAGGCTCAGGCGAGTCATTAGTCGATTACCACAAAACAAATCGATTGGGCAACAAGCGACTCGACCAAGCGAGTAGCCCAATTAGTCTGTTACTAAGTTGATTCCTTAGTCGATTCCCCTTAGTCAATCAAATGATAACACATATCATATTATATTAAAAAGAATTTTTTTTTTGATAAATAATCTAATTAGGCTATTTTGTTTTGCAATTTCTAATAACCTAACTTTTGTTTTCTCTTTTTGTAAAATTCTCTCTAATTAGGCTATTTGCATTAGAGACACTCTAAAGGTAAAATTAAATAGCAGAACATAAAGAACAGAACTTGAATTACACAGCACCAAGAACCCGAGTAGAAATTTTCATGAACTGATGATATGCGGGACAAAAATGATAAGCACAGATATCAAATCATACAATTCTATGGGACAATAGATTTCATAACTTGAATCTTTATACCCACAATCTGCAAGCAAAGTAGGTTTTGAAAAATCTGTAATCAGATTGCGATTCTGAGTTTCTGAAGTGGTGAAGAAGAGCTGGGACTGGTGGGAGTATTTATAGCGAGTGGGAAGTTTTGGATTTCAAGTTGGGCGGAGTTGTGGGAAGTTCATTTATATCCTGTCGAGTTATATAAACTTCTAAGTAATTTTATGTTCCTTCCTTAAATCATGATTGTTATTGGTAATTTCTCACTTACGTACTTCTCGGTATCGTATCCTCTTTTATATCATGAAACATGAATCAGCTATAAAGAATGTGTAAGCATGTTCTAATATTTGAGGTTAAATGGTAGTTAAAGCATGATATGTAACTTACTAATTTAATCTCAAAAGTTTGGATCAGTTATTCCAATAAAGTGTACAATTTAGAGTAATAGACTACATGGGCTAAGTTGGAAAATTATAAGACTAAATTAAAATAAATAAATATTCTAGAATTTAGGATTACATTCAAATAAAACATTAATTTAAAACCTCTTGTGGGTCAAAATGGGGATGTGGAAAACACATACAGTGTTACAATCCAACTTTGATTCACACAACATATTTTAAGTGCTAATATTGTATTATTAGTTTCCTCTGAATCCTATCATTGTAGATCACAACGACATGTTATAATATAGTGACATGCACACGAACTAAAATAAATCAGTTCATCACTTTTTTAATTAAAATTTATTTTTTTTCTCATTACTTTTTTTAATTAAAATATATTTTCTTTTTGCAGATTCCTTAGATAGAGTTACTTGAGTGAACTAAATAATTGACATACTTTTGTGTGAAACACGAGTCAATTCGAATGATTGGATCATTTCAGAAGAAAAAGAAAAGAACATACACCGAGAGGAGATTAAAGAGGCTTTGATAAAAGATAAAAAGGATGTTGTCAACAAAAAAAAGTAAGAATAAAAAGATGGTCTGATTTGATCCAACTACCAAAGATGTTTCTAACAAGGCAAGTCTAACCCGGATGTCGATTGGTGTTATAGTTGAAATCAGTGTTGGTTTAGTACCGTTGTTTTACAGGGTGTCGATACTTACGACAAACAGATCAAGAGACGCGGTGAGCTGGCCTAACAATACGATGTTAGTAGTCACGCGTCGGCACCTGGTGCATCGTTGATCGATCAACGGCGACCAATCAAGCTTCATTAACTCAATAATTGATGTTTAGGGTTTCGGCTCTGTGAGGCTAACCCTATAAATACCCCTCATGGAGCTCTCTTTAACACTCTTCTGCCAACTCCTCTTCACTTGAACCCTATCTCTGGCCCACAACTATTCATAACAATGACAACAACTCCAACATGGTCATGGACGAATAAGGAGGAGATTCGCCTCATCTTAGCGTGGTTACACCTCTCGACATGGACCTGTCAGGATTATTGGCAGGTAGTGCATCTCCGCTTTCTCGATGAGACCCCAATCGACTAGAACGGTCCCGTGCGGAACCAGGGCCAGTGCAAAGACCATTGGAACCAATGGAATGTGAAGGTGGTGGAATACGAGCGGTGCTACCGCCAAATTCGAAAGAGGGAATCAAAAAGACCTTTATGTCTAATGGACGTTAGGACACACACCGAAGCCTAGCTCAAGGACCTCGCCGATGGCGAGTACCAAAGCCGCCACGTCCATGTCTTTACGAAGAAGTGGTGGTGGTTTCTCGTTCGGGCTGAGAAATGACACCACCATTACATGTGATCTGGTTTTGTGAAATCAATGTCTTTTTTTTATTTTATGTTTATGCAATTTACCTTTTATTTTTATTATCAATGTCTTTTTATTTTATTTTCTAATGTTAGGCTTTTTTTTGTAATTTTATTTTTATGCATAATAAAAATATATTAAAAAAATGTTAGTACTGGTTCCCCAGCCCCAACCCATTGGCCTTATTTTCTCCCGGCACTGATACCCTATCCACATGCTAACCCCACTGGCTCTGACATGACAGCATCATTGCGGCATTGAACTTGTCGTAAGATATATGAATCATGATATATCGATTCGTCAGATTGTGTGTTTCATTTAGATGAATTTTGGGATACGTGACCGTTTCTTCTTGCGTCTTGCATTCAAGTTCTTCTCATACGTGGCGAATCAACTTTCAAGATAGATTTCGGTGTTGACGTCGCACACTAAGTTCACCTGGCTTTGTCTGATTCCTCATACGTAATACATGAATTCGCGAACGACTTCATCACATACTGAGATTACACTAATGTCAGGAAAAACATATAATAATATCACTGTTGAAATTGAACTTTGACCTCTAAAACCAAAGTTCAAATACTTAACCATTAAGACTAATTACTTTTAATAATATCCAAATAAAACTGATTGGAAGAAGTGCTGAACAGGAGGGTTCTCTTCACTTTTTTTTTCAGATAGAAAGAAGATTTTAGGAGACAAAGGTTAGTGCTGCATTACATTGAATCAAAACGACATGTGATGCTTTAAGTGTTGAAAACTAAGTACCTCATATATTATATATGAGCTACTAGTTGAGCTGTAGAGATATATTTCTGCAGGAAAAAAAAAATGGAGCTAAGGTTTCTGATTGTAATTGCGATTCATTTTCTTTTGTTCTCGGGAGTGTGCAGTTCCCAAGACCCCAAATGTATCGCCAACCTTGGATCGGTATTAGATAGTACAATACTTTTGCCTCCGAACGAAGGTAAGTTTTAAATCGTTTGAGGTTCAGAGTTCATTGCTATTTGTCAGAAATATTTGACAGTTTAAGTGGTTAGAAATCTCGAGTAGTAGGTACAAAATGGTATTTTAATTTACAGATAACCATGTAAACTAGCGGCGATTTTAACGCTTTTTTGCAAAAACTAACTGTGTTTTACTTGGTCGGTAAAAAACATCGGTGAAGAATTTGTCTATCTGAAAACTGAATAACACGGTTAGTTTTCTTATGAAATGACCATTCTGTCCCTTTGATTTAAGAGTAGAGTTTGTTTTGGGGGAGAGGGTAGGTTTAGGGATCAATCCGCGGAGATGGTAATTTATCGTTCGTTATCTAGGATTTGGATAGTTTAAGGTTTATTTTGGGATATAGGTATTTTAGGGTTTTCCAAAAATATGGGTTGCATGTGCAACTCAAGTGACCTAAAAAGTGTGAAAGTTAACGGATTGTAAACGGAAAAAATCTTCACCGATACATTTTACTGACCACCTAAAATGTCCGATACTTCTTATACATATGATATACTTATGTAATTAACCATTTAATTTGTCGTTGTTATTTTTGGGAAATATTTGACAGTTGAAGCATATAATAGCATAGTATCAATGTTACCGGATCATCTCCAGCAACAACTCAATGCTTCTACGTATTTAAAATACCTGTAAGTTTGTTTAAAAAAAAAAATTATTAGACATTATGGAGAATACAACTCGCATATTCTGTGTATCTTTCGTCACGGGTATTCCGGCCCGGCCTGTCCACTTTGCGATTTAGGCGGTCGCCTAAGACCTCCAAGTAGACCAGGCCCCCAATTTAAAAAAAAAAGGTTGAAACGGGCTGCGTCGAAGCCG
>JAYMSW010003664.1:0-11914 GCA_036897725.1 Erodium texanum
GGAAGGGCCCCCTGGTCATTGCCCCCCCCCCCCCCGCCCCTGCTGATGACGGTCCTTCCTCATCTTAGTCTCCATTTTGTGATAAACTGTTTCTATGACACTTTAATTATTTGTTTTGATAATGTTGATGACACTTTATTTGTGCTGATGATGTTCGATGAATGTTTTGAATGTTTATGTTTGATGACATTGCTTATATGTTTAATGAATGTTTTGATAAGGAATTGTTTATGTTTTATGTTTATGTTTCAATGTGAAAATAGACTGTCATATGTGGGTTGTGAATGAGGTTGAGATGCAGGTTTTGGAACGGAAATGAATTGTTTCAGCAAATTTTTTTTTGGCCTTTGTCTTACTAAGGCAACGGATGATTCATCACCTAAGCGACATAGACCCTGTGTCGTTTAGGTGACCCTATCTTAGACGACGTAGCCCTGCGGCATTTAGGTGAGCCTAGCTACGTCGGTTAAGTGACACTAAACTGACGCAATATTACGTCGCTGGGATCACAATACTGCATCGTCTTTGTTATCACTTAAACGACGCAGCTCGTACGTCGTCTTGGTTTAACCGATTCGTCGCTGAAGTGGTCACTTAAACGACACATTATTCACGTCGGTGTGGTGGTAATGTTGCGACGTCTAAGTGAATCACTGAAACGACACAGTCAACGCCTCCCAAGATGTTGAAAACTGTGTCGCTTAACCGATACTTAAACGATGCAATATTATTTACTTCGTCGTCCAAGTGCTTGGACGACTCAACCAAGGCGACGGAAGTGGGGCGACGCAGGTTATGTCGCCCAAGTGCTTAGCCGACGTAGTCATCGTCTAGTGCGACATCGACTGTTTCCAGTAGTGTGAGTCAAGGACTCATCAGGCCCGTTCTGTAAGGTACGCATACGATGTACGGTTCTCAAGGCGAGGTCAAGATAAATGGCTTGAATAATCGTCTCGATTGGGTAGGCGACAGGGTCATGGCATATGTCGGAAGGAAGTTTAACTATTTCCCGTACGTGATCGAAGTATGATTTGCCCTTGTCGGTACTGTTAGGCCAACCAGTTTTGGTAGTTTGAATAATTTAGTTAGTTGTTAGTTCAGTGTTATTTTGGTTTATTTCGGTGTGTTTCTTTACTTCTTGTAGATGTCTAGGTTGTAGTTGAAATCAAGAGATAAATAGGCCCAAGAATGGGAGTCAGTGGATGATATAGGTTATCATAGGATGGAATCGCATAATGCCTATTTTCATTCAATTAAAATGGTGTCGCGAGATTGAGACCACATGGTGAAGGATCTAAGATCCAAATAAATCCAAAGAAGACTCATTGTGATTATTATAAGGAAATTTGATAATACATGCTTTTTAATGTATGATATTTATTTTTTATGTTATTATAATTAAAAATTAAAAAACTATGTTTATTTTAGTTGTTAAGACAAAAATATCCTTAAAACAAGTTATTTTCCATCTATCTTTTTAATCTCTACTTCTTCAATCCTTCAAGTCCCGTAGTATTGTCAAAATTTACAAATCCGTTACAATTGATTAAACCGAAAAAAATATATTATACAAGTCTCTTAAATAAACTAGACTTGAATGATCTGTCCTTGACTTTGAGCACAAAAATTATGATGCTACGGGAGAACTTCATGCATTGGCCATTTTCATCTCCTTTTTTGAGCTTCAAGCACCGTACCCCAATGTTCTTGTAAAAACAACAAGGCCACGCATAGGTTCTTATAGATGAATAGATTTATTGAATTAAAACTAGTTCAATTTTCTTTTGTGTGCATGCATTAATTTATTTATGATGACGACATAATGACCCACATATCTTATTTGTATAAACAAATATATACATAATGATACTCACCATGTTCTCTTATAACACGAAGAATTGAGTTTGTCCATTAAGATCGAAGTAAGTGAGATTCAAGAAAAGAGGAGATCGATAGAGAAAGAGAGAAAAAAAAGGATTTGTTTTAAGGGTGCTTTTGTCTTAACATATAAAAAGAACATAGTTTTCAATTTTTTAATTATAATAGCATAAAAAATAAATATTATACATTAAAAAGCATATATTATCAAATTTCTCTTATGTTATTATGTTACTCGGATGTTAGGTCATGTTATTATATTAAAACTTAAGTTGATAGTTAAATATTTAAAGATAATTATAAATAAGATCTATATTTAGATTTTAGGTTGTTGCTATTAAAAATTATTTATTTTTGAAATGAAAGTTGGACTCAAATATTTTAGTTTGTTTTTAACTAACTTGGGTTGCACTCTTTGAGTGAGTCACTTACTTGTAAAAGACTTCTCCCACTTTCCTCCAAAAAGTTATTAATTTGGGAGGATCCCAATTATATTTTAGTGGTGTGGACCAATATGAGAGGTTAGGCTAAATGCACTCTTGATATATGCACTTCATTTTCATCTCATGACAAGACAAATGGTTCATGTCCAAATCAAATTAAGGAGAGAATTTTGAAGTTACATCTTTAAACTTCACTTTTGTTTATAAAAAAAAAAAACATTTTTTTGAGTGGAATAGAACTTTGCATGGTGATTTGATGGAAATGAATGAGTGAAATATCATTTTATGATTTCTTGAAGAAAAAACCATGATTACATAATTTGAAAGAAAAACAGTATATTTTTTCATTGGACCATACTTTATTTAAAAATATATATCCTATTAATGAATATATATTACTTCCCGTTTCAAAAAAAAAAAAATATATTACTTCCTTTGAGTGCAATAGTGAAATAACATTGAAGTCAAATATTTTATGATATGTGCATATAAATCAATAATGTTACAAAATAAACATAAAATCGTATAAAAATGATTTCATCTTAATGAATACAAAGATTAAAGATCCGTAAATATATATGGAGGATGCTGGGAATGGATCGAGCACATGGGTTGTGCCCTAATTAGAGCCAACAATGTATTTTTATACGGTACAAATAGACAAAAGATCAAACGTTATTGTAGCTCTAATAAATGACAAATCCCATTATGCATGCATGCATGCACACATTTATTCATAATATATATACCTCTAATTTATTTATTGTGCCCATGCTTTACTCTTAACTCAAAATATATATCCGTTTATTTTAAACAGACAACTTTTTTATAATTATTAATAATTTTTTTTATCTATATATCATATACTAGATTTTATTGAGAATTGATATTTTTAGACTAGTTTGAAATGTTTAATCTCATTTAAAATTAATCTTATGAATGGAAAAAAAAAAACTCAATATGATCGTGATTGCCATTGGATCAAAGGCACTATGTCTCCATCTAATTTAGGTTCATTTTGACTTTACATAACCTTTGATAATGTCACGTGACGATCACGTTCCAAAAAGTTCAACAGTTTAGCATTGTCCTAAGATGGGTGATTTGTAAAACACATGTTGCTTGTCACGTAGTAACCTAGTTGATGCGCGAAATGACAGCGTAACCTCTAATTAATTAATACCAAAACTACCCTCTGATCACATAATTTCAGTTCAAATTGTGATGGGGTTAACTGTAAAAGACCATATTACTTCGTGTCCGTAATGACGTGGCAAAAGAAAATGCTGCGTGCGAACAATTAAGCAACCCATGTTCCTGTCGGCACGTTATGGCCGTCGATCCCACACGTTCATCAACGTGGCAGATTCCGATTGACTGTTCAACTGGTAATTAGTTAAGTGGTCAAGATCTTGTAGGTGCGCGCTCACGTGTCGCTTTCAATGGGTTGCAAGTCACGTGCCGTCAACAACAAGTGCCTCTCGCTCATCTCACTTACTCTACATTCAAAACATCCGGTCCCACCTCTACCCACCTCATTACTATACACTGCGAAGCAGCTGATCAGATTTTCTACTTAAGGAGTGGTACTTCGTGACGAAAAGGAAAGCTCAGTGAAAGTACCACACGACACAGCACGATCAGAGATTTAATAGTAATGACTTTGCGATTGATTTTTTATTTTTAATTATAATCTCTACCGGGAATAATTCTGGCGTGTCGGTGCCGACAGAATTACCGGGGCTTTCGGTTGACGGAGACTGATGTCCAGTTTGTCCACCGGCTAAGGAAGGTCACCGACGGGGTGTGGGCCCAGATATCACTTACGCGTCGGTGGCGCTTATTTTTGACTCCGTATCTCCAACGGTTTTCTTGTTTTTCTCCAATGTTTCGACCGTTGACATTTACTAAAAAATAGTAATAAAGAATAATAGTAATTTTATACGAATAAATAAATACGAACGCTTTTTTTTTTAAACATATATGCGTATGATTTTTACTGTGATTTTTGTTTGCATATGGTTTATTTTTGAAAAAAAAATGTTAAATAAGATCGATGGTTGGATCGCAGAGGAAGAATAAGTAGCTGTATTGATCTTGCCACGTGGAAAATCTTTTTATATGTGAAAAAAATAGTGAAGCTGACGTGGGAAATAAAGTAATAAATGGTTGGGTGTGATTACCGCAATATGCGCCGGGAAGAGAAGACATGAGAGCGATGGGGGTACATGTGAGATTTTTTGTTTTCCATATTAAAAAAATAAAAATCATGATTAATCTAAAATAAAAACATTTCTGCGTGTAGCCACGTGCCACGTGGGTGACACAACTAGTGGACACGAGGTGGGGACGACGTTTAAAATTTTAAATTTTGACGGAGAGTGGGGGGTGATGTGGTATATTGGGAGAAATATGGAGGGTATTTTCGGAAATGAAGTCAAAATTGGTTGTAGAAGGAATGGACACTTTGTTAAGCAAAATGGGCTTTTAGTATTGAAAAACTGACCAGTGATCCAGAACAGTGCAGCCCATAGTTGAGTCCTTCAATGTGCTTAAAGGTCTTCTTAACATACAGCCCATTACTACTAATTTCGCCTGGTTGGTTTGGGCCCAATTTTCTTGGGCCTCGTTTGTGTGTCCTTTATATTCCAATTTACTTTATAGTCCCTCTTAAGATATTTAATCAACCAGGTTGTTTGGCCCTTGGAGGCCTTGGTTCAAACTGTTTATTCATAGTATGCCTTTTCGAAGGTAGCTCAGTCGAGTTCCCAGACCGCCACAAATCGAGTACACATGTAAGATATGACAAAGTGAACCGAGCCATCTCAGGAGGCTGTGAAAGTAAATGTCGATACTGTTGTGTTTCAGAACGAGGATGAGTTTAGCATAGGCTTTGTAGCACAATCACACCATCGGTAAACAGGGTGAGATCAATCTTTAGACCAGAAGCATTCCAACCAGAGGTGGCAGAGGCCTATGAGATTCAGAAAGCTTTATTATGGGCAAAGACCATTGCAGGTGAAGAGGTGCTTATTGAGACTTATTGGCAGTTGGTATCTCTGACTATCAATCAAAGAAAGCAGTGGCCTGGTATATTATGGGGGTATTGTGTCAGATTGTATCTGTTTAGTCTCAGAACTTGCCTATGAAAATGTCGCTTTTATTCTTCGTACAGTTGATCAGACTACGCATTTTGTAGCTCGGAAATCTCTAGTTTGACATGATCAATATTGGTCAGGGAATGCCTTCCCACCAAAGCTAGTTATCGTTCTTATGACGAATTCCTCTGCTTGATGAATATCTTCTTATTTTTCTAAAAAAAAATATTTAATAAAAAAGTCTAAAGTAAGCCAACACATGAAAATGTTTTTTATTTTATTTTTTTATAATATGATTGCAAGTAAGTCAAGTTTAAGTATCCGAATTTATCTTGCTGTAATCGAGTTTAAGTTCAAATCAATTCAAATATGGTTCTACTATATTCAAAAACTAAATATCATAATTTTGATAATTTTCTCACTCAAGAAAGTCTGAAAAAAAAGTCTTTGGATTCGAGCAAAAAGAGTAAGGCAAATAATTAATTTTGTAGAATACAGTTACACATTGAATTATCCGAATATGGAGAAACCTTTGTGATAATCGAAAAGACCCATATCACATGAAAATGACTTGAACAAACATAGTAGAAAACGTATAATTTCAATAATTAATGCTCAATTAAATAAGCAACTAAAAAAACTTACAAAACCAATATGCATTACCTTTTTCGTGTAACAGCTGAAAGAAACCGATCCGATTTCACTCCTCCATTATCAGCACAATCCATAAGACTCGGGACCCATCTTCTTCCCAAGCTCTCTCTCTCTAGAACCCAACCCATCGTTATCATTTCACTCTTTTGATTTGCTTTGCCACTTTTGAAGACCCATTTCCATGGTAGCTCTGATCGTTTCTGGGTTTACTCATTCATGGCGTGCATGAAGCTGGGATCCAAACCCGAAGTCTTTTACCTCGACGACCGTACCTGGTTCGTCTCGTCTTCTTCTTCTTCTTCTTCTTCCACCTCTTTTGATTTGTTTGTTCGATTCGTTTATCTGATTCTGGATTTTGGTTTTTGGGATGGTGGGTATTTGATAAATTTGTGCATTGTGTACTGGGTATTTTGTTCTTCTGCGTTTTGAGATGAGAATGGGGTTGAACTTTGCTTTGTGTATAGTATTGAATGGAAATGTTGCAGAAGTGAGTGTTTTTGTTTGTTTATGAGTTACCCATTTGAGGAATTGGTTAGATGAATCGGCCAATTTGGTTGATTAATGACTATAATCAGATCTGTATGTGCCATTGTTCCTGAGTTGTACTGTAGTATTGTGGGTTAATGTATATCTGAGTTTCAGTATTGCATTAGCCAATTCATTCTTCACAAAATCCTTCAGTCTTCATCAGTATTGACATTCACATGCATGAAAATGACCAGAGCTGTGTTTATATATTAAGAGTAATGGATATGTAAAAGCTAAATGGACAATACAGTGTTTGTTTATTCTGTTTGTTGATGTACTTATGGATTTCACAAAGAAAAAGGAAATGGAGGTATCCTGTTTTTCTTCAGAGAAGTTGCAAAATAAATATTTGAGCGTATGTAGTGTTCTTCAATGCTGATTTGTTGCTGCCCGATAGTATTGCTAACAAATCTATAAAGTACTTGGGATAATTTCAGTACTTCGATTCAAGTGAAGCTTGTTGAATCTGTTAATTGCTATAATTAAGCAAACACATGTTGTCTTGTAGGTTTTGTTCAACAGGTCTCCCAAGTGATGTCATTGTTGAAGTTGGAGAGTTCTCCTTCCGTCTCCACAAGGTATGCTTTACTTGTCCAAGTCTTGCATTTATCATTTTATTTAATTAATCACAATCTAGTAGTTGAAGAGCACACAAAGCTTGTTGATTTGTAGTTTTGAGGGTTCACATTAGGTTCGAAAAAACACCTTAAAGTAATCTAACTATTCTTCAGTTAATCTTTTGTTGAATTGTTCTTGTATGTCTAAGCTGATTTGTCTGATTTTTTTACTTCCATTTGCATGTTCCACAGTTTCCACTGCTTTCTAGAAGTGGAGTATTAGAAAAGCTTATTAGCGAGTTTTCTACTGATGAAGATACAAAGTGCGTATTGCAACTTCATGACATACCCGGCGGGGCCAAAACATTTTTACTTGTAGCCAAGTTTTGTTATGGAGTCAAACTAGAACTCACTCCGGCAAACATAGTCAGTATCAGATGTGCAGCAGAGTACCTTTCCATGACCGATGACTGCTTAGAGGGAAATCTCATTACCCAAACAGAAAATTTTCTTGATGAAGTTTTTGGCAGCTGGAGGGACACAATTCAGGCTCTGGACACTTGCAATGAGGTCCTTCCACATGCAGAGGAGCTTCACATTGTTTCAAGATGCATTGATTCCTTAGCCATGAAAGCTTGTGCAGATCCAAGCTTGTTCAGCTGGCCCGTGACGGGCCACAGTGAATCACAAACCTCTAATGGCATTGTCTTGTGGAATGGGATATGCCCAACAGGTGAGTCACAGCCCATTGGTGATGATTGGTGGTATGAAGATGTATCATACCTTAGCTTCCCGTTGTTCAAAAGACTCGTCTTGGCCATTGAATCAAGAAAGAAGCCAGAGAGGGTTGCGGGCCCGATCATGCACTATGCAAAGAGGCATCTACTGTTGATGGGTAGGGAGTCTAGCTGTAATCATGCTCTCACTGGATCATCAACAGCTTCTGGACCGCTCGATTCAGATCAAACGACTCTCCTTGAAGATATAGTGGAGTTGCTACCAAACCAGAAGGGCGTGATGCCTACAAAGTTCCTTCTGAGGCTTCTTAGAACATCCATGAACTTAAATGCTAGCTCTTCATGTAGAGAGGCTCTGGAGAAGCTCATCGGAGCGCAACTCGATCAAGCAGCTCTTGAAGACCTTCTGATACCGAACACGGGCTACTCTGTGGAGACATTGTACGATATTGATAGTGTTCAGCGGATGCTTGATCACTTCATGCTGCTGAGTAATGAAGACATCGAGCCTTCTTTGGATTGTCTGGTTGATGAAATGCAGTTGATGGGAGATTTGTCACTGACCCAAATGACATTGGTGTCTAATCTTGTGGACGGATATCTTGCTGAGGTGGCACCCGATGCCAACTTGAAGCCATCGAAATTTCAGGCTCTTGCTGCTGCTATACCCAATTATGCCAGGCCTTTGGATGATGGGATCTATCGTGCAATCGATATATACCTCAAGGTAAAAATTTGATCTTTCTACCTAGTTAAAGTACGTTTAACATCTATATTGATAATTCACTCTAGACTCTGTTTTGGAGTTATGTTTTAATTGTTTGAAATACATGTCAAGAAGCTATGAAATCATAAATGTACCATAGTTTATGCATTATTGCTTCTTTGGCATAATTTGTTTTTGCGGACCAAACCTCAAATAAAATTGCCTTTGAAGTGATCTCATTTGAACAATCAAGGGATAACCTCACTCAGCTGCCCTTAAGTATGCACCTTTCTCAATCAACTACCCCTAAGTTTAAAAAGTTTTTGATAATCCCAGAGTATTTTAGTCTCAGTTTACCTCAATTCCGTCAACTTTTAGGGTGTGAAATGACAAAAATACTCTGCACCTTTCTATATTTATTTGTACATGGGGGTATTTTTGTCATTCACACTCCAACAGCTGATGGAATTGAGACTGAAGAAGTTATGGGTTGCCAAAAACTTTTTAAACTCGGGGGTAACTGATTGAGAAAGATGCATACTTAAGAGTATCCGAGTGAGATTATCCCAAAAATCAATTAATAGAATTGCACACTGAAACAGCTTTCGTTCATTCATGAAAGATGCTAACATTTTCGCTTTCAGGCCCATAACTGGCTAACGGACTCTGAAAAGGAAGAGCTCTGCAGGCTACTGAACTGCCAGAAGCTCTCATTGGAAGCCAGCACTCACGCCGCCCAGAACGAGAGGCTGCCACTCAGAATCATAGTCCAAGTCCTATTCTTTGAACAGCTCCGTCTTCGCACTTCTGTTACTGGTTGGTTCTTTGTGTCTGAAAACCTCGAGAACTCTCAGAACCCAAGTGGCAATCTTGCATTGGCAAGAAACAGTATGTCCGCTTATGCAGATAAAGCACACGAAAGGTTCTTAGGAGTCGATGACATGAAGGAGCGTGTTTCTGATCTCGAGAAAGAATGCTTGAGCATGAAGCAAGAGCTTGGGAAATTGAGTAAGCCTAAGGGGGGATGGAACATTTTGAGGAAGCTGGGTTTTCGACAGAGATCGAAGTCGTTTGAGGCGAAAGAAGAGAAGGGAAGCAATTCGAAAGGATCACCGACAAGATCAATGAATCCATTCGTGATTGAAAGAGAGAATAAGGAGATTGGTAGAGGTTAAATATCTTTGAGTTCTCAGTAGAACTAAGTTTTGAGTCTTCAAGGTTTTGTCAGTTTCTACCATTTCTGCAGGTTTTAAGAGAATTAGCTAGTACTTTAAATGTTGCAGATTAGTGTATTAGACCTTAGAATATGAATTATTTGTTTTTAAACCTTCAGTTTTCGTTTTGGGTAAATTACATACAAAGACAGCAGCATAATAGATATGAACATATAACTATGCAAGTACATTTTACGTATTCAAAATATGAACATATAACTATCCTTATGGATTTTTATGTGTAAATTATCAAAATATTTGATTTTTTTCGTCATGTAACTTAAATGTAATTTTATAATATCTCAAAACTACTCATTCCTATTCTTTAACCTCTCAATTTTTAATTTGATTTCGTTCTCGAATTCAAAATCCTCCTTAAATATATTAAAATCAGAAAATTGTAGGATTAGAACATAGATATTATAAAATTTCAAAATCATATATATCTTATGTGCCGAAAAAAATCGAAATTTTGAACAGAGCTCTTTTACTTCTTCTATGGTGAAACGTAGGAGTGGACAAGTTACCCCCCGAAACCGACTCATTTTTCCCAACCCGTTTGAACCGGGTACTATCCGGACCCGGAACCGGGTATCAGTTAGAAGAGGGGCGGGTCTAGGTTATAGAAACCAGTACCCGTATGGGTACGGTTTATATCCGGACCGCCTGTTACGATCGGGCCTAGGAATTAGGCCGGTACACTCGGCCCAATACTCAGGGCTGGTCCAGCCCAATTTTTTGGCCAAAAAATTTCCTTCAGCATGGTTTGAACTCAAGACGACCCGAACCAAATGTATGGACTTTAACCAACTCAACTAGAGTGTCTTTGTGTTATTGTTCACAGAAGATATTACATATACAATATATATATCTATTTATTTCTATTTTCGGTTTTCAACTTAATGTGGATTCATGATATTAGAGTGGTTGATATCTCGTCATCTTTCACATATTATCTTTTGTGGGTCAATGTTGCTAGATCATGGTCTACTCCGTGATCAACTAGTTTCATGCAAAGTATAGGTATCTGAATGTAGAAAATTAAAAGAGTCCAAAACTAGATTGTAAGTTCGAAGCTTAAAGCTCTTTTACTTAGTTTCGTTATTTTGGATATATAATTTTGTAAGTCTTCAATAGAGCTTGTCTGTCGAGCGGTAGATTGTAATAACTTAACATTTTCTTGACTTTATTTTAATAGAACAATTTCTAGGCGGTGTTGTTTCATCATTAGGGAGTGACCATCTAGAGACTTCTCGATAATCACTTTCTAATGGTTTTTCACCCGTACTTAAAATTATAAGTTGTGTTTTGATTTTCTAACTTAAATAGGTTATATTGGGCCAAAAATAGCTTATTTGGGCTCCCAAACTGGTGGAATTGGGTCGTAGAATCTGATTTGTGATCCAATATGTTAACATTTGGGCCTAGTAACCCAAGCTCAAAACTTACGGTTAAGGGCGGTTAGAAAACTGGTACTTGGAAGGGAATTACCCGGGAATTCCAAACTAAAAGGGTGGGGGTTTCTCACTAACCGAGTCATACGGTTAGGGGCGATAATTAGGGACCGGGGGTAGATAACCGCTCCTTGGCCATCCTTAGTGATTCATAAGGGTGATTATACGTTAATCGAATTTAAGTATTTGTCCATATTACCCATGGAAGTTTGAGCAAATTATGTTCACGCCCACAAATATAAACGATTTTCTGACACCCATTCTTCTCTGAAAAACGGAGCTTTGCTCTTCACCAGCATCTACGGCCGTTGATCGCCTCAACCTCATCTCAGCTTCCTCATAGCGTCAAGGTGGGTTCGCATCTGTTTTCAATCCGTTTAAATTTTGGAACAAGTCGCAATCTTTCTATCTCTTTACTGTGATTTTCCCTCTTTGTATCGACCTAATTCCCACAAAGTTCCCAAATTTTATCTCCAGCTGAGGAGCCCATATCGACATCATCCGTGGAATTGGATCTGAAATTGAAACCCATGTACAGGTTGATCTCTGTGTAGAGTGTGCGAGCATGACAACAACAGTTGGGACCCCAATTGGTCAAGCTAAGAAAACTGATAATCTCTCTGGGGCCTCTTCGTTCAAGAGATG
>JAYMSW010003665.1:0-11912 GCA_036897725.1 Erodium texanum
CCCCCAACACACACAAACAACTTCTAGAACACTCACCTCTTCTGGCTCGAGAGACATTGCTGAAAGCTTACCTGCAAACTGCTCCATGCAACCTACCTTGCACCTGTGCTCGAACCTACCATAACAACTGCAAAAAAGCTATGCCACCGCAATCAAAGTCTCACACCTAAATCCTAGCTCTCCGTTAAAGTCGGATCAGGGAACCATCTTAGAAAATAGAAGTTATTAAACTTAAGACAGTTAGTTCACCATGTTTAAACATTGGGATTTTTAAATAATATATTCATACACAATATTCTAAACGACCATTTTTCAGAATAATAATACGTTCTTTTAACCTTGTTCATAAATATATTTTTAAGGGTGTCAAAAATAGATATATAGTATTAGGTTTAGGTTCAAATACAAACTAATGGATCAATCTCAGTCATTCAATTTGTTACTTGTGCAATTACTCAACTTTAACCATTTTATTCTTTTGTTCATTCCCGCTTCATTTGAATTCCGATTCACTTCATTTCAACGTCAATATTTTTCTTTTCTCGAATCTACAAAACAAGACCAGTGAAGTATATATTTTAAAGAGCTCGAGATTTAAGGGTTTAGGGTCAAAAGTTTAATGTTTATGAGGTTTATGGGTTTAGGGTCAAAGGTGTAAGGTTTATGAGGTTTAGGGGTAAGGATTTATTGTTTATAGCTTATGGTTTAGCATTTAGAGTTTATGCGTTTGGGGGTTTATGGTTTATCACATGATCATAAAATGGTTATCACATGATCATACACGGGTTATCACATGATTATACACCTATTATGTGATAACTTGTTTATGTCACGTTATAACTTGTTTTATGTCATCTGATAATTTGATTTCAATCATATAATAACTTGTTTTATGTCAGTTTTATAGGTTTTTAAAAATTTAATTGATTTTTTTTTTGAAATAGCAAGGGATGACTAACTTGAAAAAAATGTTGCTTATTATTTTTTAATGAAATTAAAAAATGTCAAACATTATTTTTTAGATTAAAAAAATACATAAAACTGTATTTTTTTTGTTGAAATACAATGCGAACATTAACAATTTTTTTAGAAAAATATATAGATTATTTATAAGATAAATATAAACAGTTTGTAATAAAATAATATATTTTAAAGTGTAGAGTGTAGAGTTAAAATATATGTTTCACTGGTCTTATTTTGTAGATCTTAAGAAAAGAAAAATATTGATGTCGGAACAGATAGAAAGAAGACTACTCCACAGAAGTTAAATAACACGTAAAGAAGCAAGCTGATCACAACAACAGAAACAAACTAGTCCATAGAGGTTGTTGACTAACTTGAAGGATGAAAAGTTCCAAAATACAAGGTAAAAAGACAAGGGACATAATCCTCAAGCTTCCATGATGACAGTAAATGATCTTTGAAATACTAGACATATGGAGAATACAATAATTATAATATCCGACGAGCAAACAACAGAATTAATCTCTTCCGAAGAAGACAGACATTGAGAATAATCACTGGAAACAAATATACAGTTCAGGTTATGTGAGATCAATCGAAGTAAAAATAAGCAAGCACTATACTAGAAACATGGACACCTTGAAATCAGTTTCATTGCTGAAACCTGTTGAAGCTCATATCGCATGCTGGGAGTGGCTTTTAACAATCTGCACCTATACAATTGATAGGAAGCGATGATTAAGTATAGAATTACGAAGAAGAGATGACATGGACACTTAAATTGAAGCTATTAACCAGTTCCCTGGAATGAGAAAGTTATTGATCAAAACTTACAGCCCAGTTTTCAGCTTTCACAGGTTTTAATCCATAGGAAGTTTGATAAGCGTAAAAAGGACATGCAGAAGAGCTGTGTATGAAAAGGAAATAAAAATACCTTCGTTGATTCATTTTGGAAGTGGGAGATCTTGGGCCACTCTGAACCAGTTAACCTGGTGCATCTTTCTTCCAAATGCGGGCAATTTGCTACTATGAGCTCTTTGAGATTAACAAGGTTTCGCATGGCTTCCACAGGAGGCAGAGTTGTTAAATTTGGGCAGCTGTTTAGCGTCAATACTTTGAGAGAGGAGAGGTTTGCCATCCACCCAGGCAATTCTATAAGTCCATCAAATCCTTCTATACGCAATTCCTCCAAAGAAGTGGCATGTTGAAGTTGGTCAGGTACAGAAACCAGCTTTGACCACCCAACCAGCCCCACCCTTTTAAGGGTGGCAAACTGAGATCTCAAGTCCTGTACTTGTGGAGAATAATTGGCAGCACCACTGAAACCAGGTAAATAATCAAGCTCCTCCGACAAGGGGCCAATCTCCAACCTCTCCAATCTGAGGAGATAGCCTATGCTTAGGCCACCTTCATCTCCAGAAATGCTCGTTAGTTTTCCACAAGACTTCACCCGAATAGAGGAAAGAGAATAACAATCTCGTAAATCTGGAACAGAGATCAGATTGGGGCAATCATATATGTGCAATTCTTCAAGAACTACAAGGCCCTGCATGGTGGGAATCCGCTCTAGAGAATGGCAAGATTGTATGGACAGTGACCGGAGAGAAGCCCAACAACCCCAACTTATAATCTGATTCTCCTGTGGCTCCATAATTGACTTCAAATTGGCAACCTTGTGTATATACAAGGAAGTGAGGTTCTTGTTGTTTCTCAATATCCCAGGTGGTAGACAACTGAGCCCATCTCGCACATTCTGTATATTGAGGGATGTTAGAGTAGTTAGATTACTGCAAATCATTTCTACTATTGAACTCCCAAAATTAGTTTCTCTGATCTCCAATTTCTTAAGAGAGGGAAAATCATAATGACTTGGCACTATGTGCAATTGAGGACAACTATCCACTATCAATTCCTCAAGGCAAGGAAACACGCTGATTGGTGTAGTTGTAACCGAAACCTGCTGCTGCTCCTTCTCATCGGCTTTCATCTCCTTCCATTCCACAAGCCTTGGCATGCTTTTCAACCTGAATTTTTTCAGTGCTGGAAAAGCTGTAATAGTAGTCGTCTGTAAATTACTATCACAAACCTGTCCCAGGCCATAGAACTCATCACTACCTCCTATGTTTTCCACGTGATACAGTCCAATTATTTCAAGAACCTGAAGGCAAGGTAAATGACCAAGCATTGGAACCTTTTCACAGTTATGGCACCCCTGTAATATGATCTCTACCAAATTGTCAAGTTGTGTCATTTTCATCATCCATGACGGGAATTGAATATCTAGGTAGTTATAAACTGACAAGCTTTTCAAGTTTGGGTGTGGTTGAAGAGAGTTCAACATTTCCTTTTCTCCACAAAGTGTTCCCTCATAGAAATGTTCCAGATAAAGAAGTCTGTTGTCAAATTCTCTCACCTCGCTCCACCTAAGTTCCAGCTTCTTCAAATTCATCTTTTCTATTATATTTGCGTTCCTTGCTTGTTGGCTAAGCATGACTTTCTCAAGACAGTATATAGTCAACTCACCTCCAAGTTTCTTCAGGGCTCCAAGCTCTTCAATTCCACATCCACATTCCATACCAACAACAAAAACAGAGAGTGTTTGAAGACAGGTCAACCTCCCTATATGGATTGGCATGCTATTTTTCTGGAATGACTTGCAAATTTTACCCTCAATGAGAAGGTGTCTCAAGTTGATTAGTTTTGAAAGATCTTTGGGAAGCTTTTCAAGAGCATCACAGTGCTTGAGCCTTAGTGTTTGCAGATTGTAGAGCTCGGTAATAACTTTTGGAAGGCACTTAACTACAGTACTGGTGATTTCAACATACCTCAAGTGTTTTAATTCCCTGATAGGTGCCGACAACTTCTCAAGAAAAGAATCAACTGAAAACATGGAACGGGATTTGGGTGCAATGCTTCGATCATAAACAGATAGTGCCAGATCATGAACAAGATCATGCATCTTGCAACGTGCAATATCGCCATATACATCCTTCTCGGCATCTTGAAGCAGGGAGTTGAACAATAGAATGTTGAAATAGTCATTACCCACTTCCTCCATCTCCTTTCTACTCCCTTGAGGTGGCTTGAGCAAACCTTCAGCCATCCAAAGTTGAACCAGCTTTTCCCTCTCAAACACATGATCTTTGGGAAAATTAGAGCAATAAGCAAAACATTGCTTCAACGATGGAGATGACAAATGGTTAAAACTAATTCTAAGGGCTGGTAAAATTCCATATTCAGACGTGGGCAGACTCCAAATTTCATCAGCTTGGATCAAGAACCACTCTTGTTTACTTTTCTTGCTCCGCATCATGCCACCTAGTATTTTTGCAGCCAACGGAACACCCCTGCATTTTTTCACCAGATCCCTTCCAATGGCTACCAAATCTGAGGTCATTTTTATCCCGTTATTTCTACATACTTGATCCCTAAAGATGGACCAACATTCCTTCTCAGACAGAGTCCCCAACTGAATCCTCTGAGCTGCTTCCATTACTGTCGCTACTTGATCATTACGAGTTGTTACAACAATAAAATTCCCCTTGATCATATTGACCCTCAACAAGCAACTTCTAAGCTCATCCCACTTCAAGTAATCTTCATTCCACACATCGTCGAGGATAAGAAGATACTTCTTTCCAGCCAAATGACATTCAAGATTTTCAAGCATGAACTCCATGGTGGCCATCTCAAATTTAATCTCAGTCAGGAACTCAAGCATATTTCTCAAAATGCGTTTGACCTCAAACCGATCAGAAACAGACAGCCAAATTATCACATCAAAATGCTCCTTAACCTGCTCGGCTTTGTTAACCAGCTGAGCAATAATTGTCTTCCCAATCCCTCCCATCCCAACAATGGCAAACACAGACAAAGCTGCATGATTGTTTGAATCAATCAACACATTGATAATGCTCGAGACCTCAACTTTCCTTCCCACAACAAGAGAGTGGTCAACAAAAGACTGAGTCTCCCTCTCATCCACAATCTCAAGAGGAGGCATTTGCAACAGTCTCTGACTAATCCCCAAGTGATTTGCCTCATTTCCAATGCATTCTAGGGTCATGTTAATGTCCTTAATCTTATGAGCCATAACGTGACCAAACAGAAGCGGGTTGTTCAGAGAGAAGAAGTTACGAACCTTTCTCATCTTTAGGCCTCGAATTTGAACCTTGCGGCGAAGATTCTCGTAACCCAACTCATCCAAAGCATCACGAGCATCATAAGCCACAACACTGAGCTTCTTGAGCCAAAGCTTCACTGCCTCATCGGAGACTTGCCGATTCTCAGCATCATCCAAGAAGGCTTGAATCATGGCCAGTGATTTGCCAAGCTTCATCACCTCTGTCTTGAAGTCCTTCCCAATCCCAATTTCCTCGCTCACAATTGAAGTCAGCTTGGCCAGGATCTCCTTAGCAACAACAGAAACCAGGATTTCAGCCATTTCTCCTCCTGCTGCCGCAAGAATCTAAAATTGGGGAGGCTGGACTGTATGACTCACCCCTGAGAAGAATCTGCAATAAATCAGGGTCTGGGAGGATAAGAGATGAAGAAGACAGCAGATTGAGCCTTACAGTGTCTTGTCCATGTAAACCCACTTAGGTCTGTGCTAGAAACTGGTTGTTTGTGGAGTAAAAAAAAAGAGTACCTTGACTTTAAGAGTGTTCACCAACTCCCAAAGTGTGTCAGGTATGCATAAAAAAATGTGTTTTAGGTAAGAGATAACTTTGTTCATATTATAAAGCTGAATAATGTAGTAGTTGGTAAGTTCTTTCAGTGGTTTCAATATATGCATGCATCTATATTTGCTGATGTTTTAGAATATGTATGAGTGGTCTAGGCATCATAATATATTATTTGTAACCTTATTTTATGCAGTAATTATGTTTCTATGTTACTTAAATATTTTGTATATGTATTTATACTTATTTTCTTTTGATTATGTTTTCATCACTTTAGTTTCCTTGTAAAATATTTTTCTTCCGTAATCTTTGTATCTTGTGTGGTGACATGGTTTCAGGAAGAAGAAAAAAAGTTGCCTACCTTTCTGATCTTGATAAGGCCTCCAATTTGAACATGTGTGAAGATTCTTGAAGCCAAACTCATTCAGGGCATTACAAGCATTGTGGTTCTTGAGCCAGAGCTTCACTGACACGTCCCTGACATGGCTCTTCCTGGCATCATGCAAGAAGGCTTGAATCATGGTCAGTGAGATGCTGAGTCAAGTGAGCTTTATCTTGAAAGCCCTTGCCAGACCAATCTCTTCACTGAATTGAGGTCGTCTAGCCCCAGATCTCTCTGCAACAACAAAAACCAGAACTTAAGCCAATTCTCTTCTTGTTGTTTGCTGTGTGTTTCAAGAATTGCAAAGTAATACCTCGAAATAGTTACACAAAGCCATCTCTTCATGGACCTTGGTAACTGGTAAGATCGCTGTAACCTCATATGCATATTCAGAAGTCATCGATGCTCTTCTGAACATTTTTGCAAACAAATCAATGCATATGTCATATGCTGCATGGATCAGTCAGCTACAAGGAAGGCATTTCACGACAAACCATTCCAAATTGAGCAAAACATGTGTTAAGTTGGCATATAAAACATAGTAAAAACCACATTACTTAGCAGGACATTTTCCTGATAATGACAAACATGTTTCACCTCCAATTAAGAAAAGGTTGCTGCTTAGATTCAATCAGCGCCAAATACACAAATTAGAAACAGACAAAGCATCATAGAATCAGAGACAAACTTGTAGTGATTGAGAGCTTAAAGGATGAGAATTTACAAAACAGAAGGTCAGAAAATCCAGGGACAAAATCCTCAAGCTTCCACCATAAGAGTAAATTATCTTTGAAATATTTTCAACAAAACATCATCAACATCGGTGGAGGAAACTCAAAACACTATTATTGCCTGCTGAAGAAGAGATAAACTCAAAAAAAAATATATATACAATACAGGCTATGTGAGATCAAAAGAATCGACAATAAACAAGCAAGTACAAGAAACATGGACACCTTGAAATCAGCATCCTTTTCTAAAACTAATTGAATCTTATATATATTGCACGGTTGGAGAGCTCTTTTGATTATATGCACCTATAAAATTAATAGGAAGCATTGATTATTACAAGGTTAAGAAAGATAAAATGACATTGACACTAAAATTAAAGCTATAAGAGAAAGTTAATTTCTTTATCAACAATAAGCACAAGTGTGGGGATTGGAAGAAGCAACCTCACACTTATTATGAGAGGTCAATGCCACTTCACCCACAAACATTGGTAAATAGAAAGTTAGTTCATCATCAAAACTAACATCTCACTTTTGAGCATTCACATACTTATAGTTTGATTTGATCACGTTTTAATCCATATACAGTACTACAATATCTGAGATTGAATATACCTCAATATACTTGGGAATGTGAGTTTGGTGCAGTGCTTTGATCATAAACAGATAATTCCATGCCGTGGACTAGGTCGTGCATTTTGCAGCTTGCATTAGCCTCGATAATGTCGTTTCTCGTGCATACCAGAATCGGACCAGCGAAACCAAGGTCGTATGCCGTAGAACTGATCAGAGACTCCTATGAACCTCACCTTATCCAGTCCACTAATCTCAAGAGTCTGAAGGCATGGTAAATGACCAAGCATTGGAACTTCTTCACATTCCCTACAGTTCTTTAACATGATCTCTACCAAATTGTCAAGCAGGGTCATATTCATCACCCATGACGGTAATCCACCCCCTTGGTAGTTTTCAACTCTCAAGCTTTTCAAATTCTGGTGTGGTTGAAGACCATCCAACACTTCCTTATCCTTGTTACACCTTTCAGTTGATCTGGCTAATCGTTCAGTCCATATAAAACCCAGCTTCTTCAACTTTGACTTCTCTGTTATATTTGCTTTCTTTGCTTCATGCCCATTTCTGACTTGCTCAAGACAGTAGATGACCAACTCACCTCCAAGTTTTTTTAAACTTCCCAGCTCATCAATTCCTTGACCTGCTTTAGAACCCACAACAAAAAACGATAGTGTTTGCAGACTAGTCAGCTGCCCCATATGGGTTGGCATTTCTTTTTTCGAAAGAAACATGCTATGAGTATTATCAATGCTTAAATGTCTCAAGTTGACTAGTTTTCTAAGATCTCTTGGAAGCTTTTCAAGATCAAAACAGTGCTTGAGTCTCAGTGTTTGCAGATTGTAGAGCTCGGTAATAACTTTTGGAAGTGACTTAACACTATCTGAGATTTCAATATACCTCAAGTGTTTCAACTCACTAATAGGTGCTGGCGGCCTCTCAACATGACATCTGGCAGGAAGCATACCCAAATAGTATTCAGTGACGATCCATTTGTTACCCTCTGATAACATGGAACGGGATTTTGGTGCACTGCACAGATAAAGCCATATCGTGGACTAGGTCATGCATTTTGAAACTCACAATATCACCATACACATCCTTCTCAGCATCTTGGAATAAGGAGTTAAACAACAAAATATTGAAATACTCATTTCCCACATCCTCCATGTCCTTATTACTGCTCCCTTGACGTGGGTCAAGCAACCCTTCGGCCATCCAAAGTTGCACAAGCTGTTCTCTCTGAATCACATGATCTTTGGGGAAACGAGAGCAATATGCAAAACATTGTTTCAACGATGGAGATGACAAATGGTTAAAACTAATTCTAAGAGCAGGTAAAATACCGTTTTTAGATGTGGGTGAATCCCAAATTTCATCTACCAGCCTGTTTACTTTTCTTGCTCCGCATCATGCCACCTAGTATTTTTGCCGATAATGGGAGACCCCCACATTTTCTCACCAGATCCCACCCCATGGCCATCAAATCTGTGGTCATTTCAATCCCATTATCTCTAAATGCTTGATCCCTAGAGATAGACCAACATTCCTTTTCAGACAGAGTCCCCAACTGAATCCTCTGAGCTGCTTCCATAACCGAAGCAACTTGATCATTGCGAGTTGTTACAACTATATAATTCCCCTTTATCATATTGACTCTCAACGGCAACTTCTAAGCACATTCCACTTCAATTGATCTTCATTCCACACATCATCTAGGATAAGAAGATACTTCTTTCTGGCCAAATGGAGTTCAAACTCTTCAAGTATGAACTGCATAGAATCTATCTCACATCTACTTTTAGACAGGAACTCAATGACATTTCTCAAAATGCACTTGACCTCAAACCGATCAGAAATAGACAACCAAACTATCACATCAAAATGCACCTTAACCTGCTCGGTTCTGTGAACTAGCTGAGCAATAGTGGTCTTTCCAACCCCTGCCATCCCAGCAATGGAAAACACCAACAAGGCTTCTAGATTGTTAGAATCAGTCAACACATTTATAATGCTCGACACCTCAGCTTTCCTCCCCACAACTTGGGAGTGATCAATGAAAGACTGAGTCTCCCTTGCATCCACAGTCTCATGAGGAGGCATTTCCAACAGTCTCTGGCTAAGCCCCAAATGATTTGCCTCATTTCAAATGCATTCTAAGGTCATGTTAATGTCCTTAATCTTATGGGCCATAACAAGACCAAATGCAACAGGGTTGTTCAGAGAGAGAAAATTGCAAACCTTTCTCATCTTTAGGCCTCGAATTTGAACCTGGCAACGAAGATTCTCATAACCAAACTCGTCCAGAACATCACGAGCATCGTAAGCCACACCACTGAGGTTCTTGAGCCAAAGCTTCACCGCCTCATTAGAGACTTCCCTATTCTCAGCATCATGCAAGAAGGCTTGAATCATGGCCAGGGACTTTCCGAGCTTTGTCACCTCTGCCTTGAACTCCTTTGCAAGCCAAACTTCCGCACTCAGAATTGAAGTCAGCTTGCCCAGGATCTCCTCAGCAACAACAGAAACCAAAATTTCAGCCATTTCTCCTCCTACTGTTGCAAGAAACTAATTGGTAAGGGTGGTGCAACAAATCAGGGTACGTGGGCTTGAAAGAAAGAGATTGAGACTCTGAAATGACTAACCAAAGAACTCACCTTTCTCCTTGCTCTGCACAGTCTGTCTGTGATGCTGAATCGGTATGGCTTACTGAAACCAACTTAGGGTACTGACTGAGCAAACAAATCCAAGAGTTATGAAGATAGAGACTGAAAATTCTATTGAAGTTAACTCAATCTAAAAACAAAATAGAATTGATCCTCGGTTTCACCCTCAAAAGATGCTAGCTAGCATATTTCCTAGGGGTTTTCAAGGAATCCAAATATCCTCTGGATTTTGTTTTGCAGATTGTAGTACTGCAATTGGTCCACTCGTTTTTTGGAGGCTTAATATTTTTGTCCTAGCCGTCATTTGGATAGCATGACAAATTAGAGATGTGAATTTACCTTTAGTACTAAGCCAAGGTCCTACCTCAAACTCTGTAATTGTCTCACTTGGTTGAGCATAGAATATAGGAAACAATCATTTGCATAACTTGAATCAAACTGCACTGCACTTAGATCAGGAGGAAACGAAAACAAACAACGATCTAACTTTACCCGTCTCGTCTTACCCTAGAACTTATCAGAACCTCCTCCTATCCATTTCACCTTTTCCAGTCTATTATTTCGATAATCCAAAGGCATGGAACTTCTTAACACTCACTGCACTCCTTTCACAAGATCTCTATTCATCACCCATATGCATCCTGGCTACTTATCAACTGTCAAGTTTTCCAAATTCTGCTGTGATTGAAGACTAGCCAACACTTTCACATTATGTGTAAATCCACCTCTTCTGAATCATCTGTTTAATTTTGATACATAAGTCCATAAAATTTCAGCTTCTTCAACTACATATAGTACCATTCCCTGCTTCATGACAATTCCAACTCATCTCCTTGATTTTTTAGCTCATCAATTCCTTGACCTAATTTACAACTCACAACAAAAAACCATAATTTTTTCAGACAACTCAGCTGCCCCATATGGATTGACACTTGATTTTTCAAAAGGAGGGCTCTACAAACTCGGCCGCCGCCGACGATGAAGGTGAGGACGAGCTTGGTGGAGGTTGTGGGTCGCTACTCGCTTGGATTTGAGACTGAGAATCGGTGTCGAATTGGGGTTTCACGAAGAAGAGGACAGTTTCGTCATTTGACAGAAATTTGTTTTGTAAAATGGAGTGAACAGAGTGTCGCTTTGGCCGAGTGGTTAAGGCGTGTGCCTGCTAAGTACATGGGGTTTCCCCGCGAGAGTTCGAATCTCTCAGCCGACGTTTTTTTTTTTCCCTTCTTAAACTTGAATATTGACAGTGAAATACAAAAGTTCAGAACACACATTCTGCAGAAGCTCCAAAAAGACCATCAAAACCAGTTTCTTGACTTGCGAAACCTTCCATGGTGAAATCTACAACCTTCATACAATCAAAAAATGGTTACAGAGTTTTTCTATTTATAATGGATCATCAACTGATGCATACATATTCAGCTTCAGTGCTATAACTGATTGAAACTTATACTGTGTGGTTGGAGAGCTCTATGTGATAATAACCCAAATACAAATGATTTGATTATCAACCGTTTTCAATAATTGTTATCATCATTCTTATATCATATGAAGGGTCTTTTTTTTTTCCCTATAACCGTCTTGGTTTTCATGGCTCAACGTCTTTACACTTTGTGATGGTTGTCACTTCAGTTAAATTATTCAAAATATTCGAGATGTTATTATTTTATAGCACTTAAGAGTTATTATCTATTTACTTACGATTATAATTAAGAAGAAAAATTAATACATGAATGTCTTATAATTTCATTAAAAAATTATATTCCAATAAATTATATTTGTACAAATAAATTCATAAAAATATTTTCATTCCGTCCGTAGCATGAAACAACCCACTAGTTTTATTTAATTTTGGTCAAATTTATCATTATTTCACTCATTCCTTGACATGTTAAGACTTGTAATAATGTTATATCAA
>JAYMSW010003666.1:0-11911 GCA_036897725.1 Erodium texanum
TGCTCGCGCCTGGACCACGGCTACGTGGCGATGCGGACCAACGGAGGGTTCTGTACATGAGGCTGGTGAGGGCTGCCCATTCATAGGCCGTCTTCCACCCTTGTCGTCATCCTTATTTTGCAGAAGGGTAAGGTTGCATAAGGGTATTTAGGTATAAACAAGTTTAGGTACTGTTATGTGCCAAGTACGTGACAAAATTTCCAGATTTGTCGTTAGTTATCAATGGATTGCAGATAGATATTTAGTTTACCGATACATTTTGTTGACCATCTAAAATGACCGATACATTTTGAACATAAGACTTAGTACACCGTCATTTTCCAGACTTCACCCTAGATGAAATAATGCATTGACCCGACCGAATCGATTTTCTAAGCAAAAAGGAGCCTGAACCAACTATCTCACTGCTCACTAGTTGAGTACATATATAGTTGGAATTGATCAATTTTTGTGTAGCATAAAATCAAGCATTACGAAGTAAACCCTAAGTTTTGGTTGAAGCACAGTTGATTAAACATCATTTTCACCCCATCACATCATTGAGATTAAATATATATTTGTATCCTAAACTTTTTTTTTCTTGAATAAAATAAATAGATATATTACGACCCTATTTTTTGTTTATGAAATGGTGTCGTTTTGATTCATTAGTATCATAGTTTGTTTCCGTGATCATTATGCAAACCTCGGCTCAATAACCAATTTGTTAAAGTACAATTGGTAAAAATAATAATTAAAATGACATGATTCTAATACAATAATCATCTATACGTTTTGGTATGATGCTAATACACGAGCTCTAATAATGTCATGGTATATATGTAAACATTTATTTAGTTTAAAATATATTGTTAAATATAATTGGGTATTAAGTTTCGGAAAGGAGAAAAAACCTATCAATATCGGTGCCAGTCGAGCGTGTTTTTGACATTAAACTCGGCGCATTGACAGGGTCCCTTTCTTGTATTTATTATTTATGTATGCATAACACGTTACCAATTTTCTCTTTTAAGTTCAATTTCAGCACCAAAATCTCAAATTCATTAGTCATAATTAGATTTGCTACTATAAATGAAGTGAGGTCTTGGTCTGAACTCACAAATGCTAGTTAATGTTTTGATTTGACATTTTTAAGTACAAGCTCTCCCAAGTATAGTAATGATTTACGCGTTCTTAATTATAACATATAGACACATGTTTGTGGTATGTACATATTGGTGGAGTTTTGCAAATGTCTGAGACAGATAGGTTCAGACAATATTACGTTAAGTTCCAACATTATCCGAGAATAATATGCATTGTATTTCAGTAAACTACAAACAAATACGGGATAATATATTGCATGCCAAAGGATAAAGCTAGTCATGAAAATATGATCTTATTCACAAGCATTCCTATTGCATCTCAAACAATGATAGGAGTATACAAGATTTCCAATGTATAGCACATAAACCTGAATGTCATATGGTAAAACATTTTTAACGGAGCAACAATCTATACTCGTGGGGTCGATTATTTTCTATCGAGAACTTGTGCTTTTGGTGTACTCTGCTGAGCAAGGAAAGGAACCTCCACCACAGTTCCAACAATGCCGTCTCCAACAATCACAGTGTTTCCTTCGGAGACTTGTTTCTTGATGTAGCCTAAACCAAAATGCTCACCTTCCCGTCTTCCAGATGTATAGCTCGTCAGCTTTCCCACCTAGCCAAGTTTCACAAAGCCCTTTCAGATTGGTGTAAAAAGAACTATCGGGTTTCTATTAACTAAAAACAAACATTGGTTTGAAGTCCTTTGTTACTTCGATAAAAAGCTTAAGCTCCATCCATCCCAAAATGAGTGTCCTAATTCCTTTATTTTGATGAAATACCAATAGCAGTCTCACTATTAGTTAGTTACCACACTTGGCAGATTGGTCAGTGTGGGAGGGTATAAGGGTATGTGGAGAAGTCAAGCCAAAACTCTATTAACACTTAATTTCTTGAAAAAAAGTCAAATAGTATACTCATTTTGGATTGGAAGGAGTATTATTGTATTAACATCACCCCAAGGTCTATATGTTTTGGATGATATACAGGTTTTCAGACTTCGATTCTTGATTTGTTACTAACTTCTACACAGGGTTCAGTTGATTCTTGATTTGTTACTAAATTTCATCCTCTCACCCTACTTTTTAGCATTTCAAGTTTAATTGACTCATACCTTCTTCCCATCAACAGTAATAGAGCTGCCAGGTTCTGCCTTTGCTGAGAGACTGATTCCCCAAAGTCTCTGTTTGACTCCATTGTATGTAACGAGTCTAGCAATTGTCTCTTGTCCCTTATAACACCCTAACAGTATCAAATATATATCAATATTCTACTTGTCCGCTTATACATAAGGCCTATGGCACAGAATGAGTGATGTACCTTTGTCAAGAGAGATAGAGTTCCAGAGACCAGCCTCCAATACATTGAATTCGTCAGTTAGCTCCTTTCCAGGTGCTGGTCTTCCTGTAAAAAAAAGAGCAACAATTATATATTTAAGCTTCTTAAAGTCCGAGCACGAATCATGGTTAAAAATTAATGATAAATGCATGGAAAAAGTAAATATGAACCAAACCAGAAAGTTCAGAAATATGCACCTTTAATAATTCGTAGTTTTTCCCAGGCCCTAGAACCCATAGGAATGGCCCCTTCAGATACAAGAGTTTCAAGAATGGTTGCTGCAGCAGATGGGGAAATTAACAGAGAATAACCTTCTTCTGAAATGGCATTTCCCACCCCAACGGTTATTGGCATTCCGTTAACCTGAAAGTCAACAAAGATGCAAGTTTATGGCATTTTTTTGCAATTACCAAAAAAGAGGGCTACGATCTGACAGAAAAAAAAAAGGCAAACACATCAGGGTACTTTTTTGCAATTATCCCAATAAATTATCTTACATTGTAATGTTGATGTGTGCCGTAAGGTTTTCCTATGAGATCACCAAGATTCAAATTCTCCATTACCTGTTTAACATGTCCCATAAACATATGATTACACCTAAAAATTTGTAGCAGAGGGCAAAATACGATTGATCATAATTTTCCTTACTTGGTTGCTTTTAGGACCCATAAGAGTCAATAAGCATGTTTTTTTCGTGATGTCTTGAATTTCTACCTTGTCAGCAAAAAATATGTACCTACAAAACCACAAATTAAGAGGGTGATTAAAAAGTAATCCTTATTATAAACATTTTAACCTTGAAAAATCAAGCTTCAAGGTGGTGCATAGCAAAGTAGCATATACTTGTTAAGCATATTAGTTATGCTTCCATATGTCTCCGGAGATACCACCAATGTAATTGCATTTTTCTGCACATGTCATGGAAATAAATTATCGCACTACTAGAAGCTTAGTAGCTAACACAGATGAAACATGGAGAAGAAGTTACCATGATCCATGCATGTGCAATATCTATTGTTCGAGCTGTTGCAGTAACAAAAACAGTGTCACATCCCTACGGATTTCAATGATACAAGTAGTATTAATTTAACCTGTATGACTATCGAATCAGAAACAATTGATATTGGATTTCTTATTTAATCCATTAAACAGTTCAAGATCTTTGAATACTCACTTGCCCTTCTTGAAGACGTTCAAAATTGGCAGTACTTTGGTTGTGAAGAAACTGAACACGGTCGTCTCCACTGACTATGACAATGAACACAAAAAAGATAGAAAGTGTATTGAAATAAGACAATTTTGACTTATTTTTTTTATACAAACTAAACGAGAAAAGATCGTTTACTTCATCTCCTAGGTTAAAAATTTGATAGAGGCAAGATTATAATGTGGAAAGAGTACGAGAACAGAATGTACCTCTTATGCGGCCAAAATGTGAAAGGTCCGCAACCTACAAACAAATAGCATTTAGGAAATGAACTCAGTAGACAGCAAATATGCTCAAGAAAATTCATAGATCAAACTATATGAATTAGTTGAACCCAGAAATTCTCTACAATAAAATTCAAGATTCGAATCATGATCTAACATTGATATATAGCTTCAAGTTATAAACGAGGAAGCAATCAACTTTTCATCAATTGCCCACATAACAAAAAGTAAATTAATCATGAATAGGAGGAAATAGGAAACACCAAAGAACTTGACCAAAATAAACACACACCGCAACTCCATTATCTGCAGCATCTAATGCCTCATCGTCATTATCAAAGGTTTCGATAATCCCATCTTCAGAAAGTTGTGCTCCTGCAACTGTTGCTGTATCCTGCAAACAGCACACTCCTCTTACTGCAGCTGATTTGACTAATAGATCACCAAATGTTATGTTTCTCCATGAATTTTGTGATTCATCTCTTCTTTTTTCAATAAAATGGAACATTTGATTTATTCAATTAAGCCATATAAGTCAGCCAAAGCTCTACCCAAAGAGATTCAGAGTTTATCCAAATTCCAAAACAATTCTACAAAGAAATAAGGTATCATTGCAAATAATGCTCAAGTGGGCAGCTCCAATCAACTCATACTCTCCAATTTCTAATCTTTCTTCAAATTTGAAGAACCCAGAAAACGGGAAACAATGTATTCGAAATACTCAAAAGAAAAATCATGGCTTTACTGGGGTTTCTCGGGAACCAAACAGAGAGCTCACCAGGAGGTCGTGGTCGATAGGTGGAGGGGAGAGGTCGAAGGGCAAAGCAGCAGAAGCGAATCTCCTCCGATGAAGTCCAAAAGCGCCTTTATGGTGACGACGATACGTGGATGAGAAGGAGATGGACCGCCATGGATAGGGAGCAGAAGAGGAAGAGAGAGCTGGGGATAGACCAAAACAACTCCGTCGCAGACCAGCGGTTCTGTTTCCCACCGCCGTGGCATAGCTCAGGCACGGCGCTGCAGCCGCCATTTCCATGGATTTGGCGCTAGACGGGTCTGCACGAGAGCTATCAGTATCGCACGTGCTTAAGAGCATCCACAGTTATAAGAGTATCTCCAATTCACCGATACAAATCATCTCATTAGAGGATATGTGTCATCGTCTGATTGGTTAAATGGGGAAATCGGCTACCTAATCGACTAATTCAACAAGTAGCTTAGACGGTTCGACCTCGACCAGATAACTCAACTCGCTCCACTTAAATTGACCAACAAGACGACTAGGGGCGGATCGATTCGCACCCTTTCTCCCTCCATTTGGCATGTTAATTTTGTTAAGCAGTAAGGGCAAGGCCACCGCAACATCAGTACCACAACCGCCACATCAATTCGGTTGAGGTCAGGTCATGATGAGGGCACCGATACTGTTGAAAAATAAGTCCACCGATATAGAGGTGCTTTTGTGAAGGTGTTGCGGAGGGTGGAAAGAAAAAGAGAGAGGAGAGGGGAGGATGCAGAGGTGAGTCTAACACGCGGTTTATGGTTGGTCAGTACTCCTCAACATTATCGCCCAACATCGACTCTTAGCAAGGGGATGGTGTTAGAACAGTACCAATACTAACCGGTTAGCATGGGTCAACATTCCCCAGTAACCTTGCCCTAAGTAATTATTGTTGACTAACATTGATCGAGGTCCATTGTGATGAACAAGAAGAGATATGTTAAAATTACTAATTAATCCGCATTAACTAATTAATAATTTGTATATTATATAAATATTATAATATTTTGTGTCATACAGGCAAGTATCACCATATTTATTGTATATTGTTCATATCAAATTGATATTTACAAGACTCTAACTGGCTCCTACAGCGGCTCCATCATCTCTGGGTTCATCAAAAACTTGTCCTTGCTCTCTTACATCTCTGAACATTGATCTAAACGTGTTGAGCCCTTCCGAGGAAGCTCCTCCTAGTATCCACAACAACATGGAACTGAACGAATTCATAGCACCTGGGTTGGGGCCCGCTTCAGGTTGTCCCGGTATCTGGTCAGGATTGCCTGCGCTATCCTGGTTTTCGTTCACCGATCGTTGTTCCTCATGCCTGGGAACAGCTCCTACAGCACTTGGTTGCGCCGCCATGTCTGGGACAGGTGCGGAGCCCGTGTCTGAGTTAATTGGTGGTGCCACATCCCTCCTGTTTAATCTCGTGATGTGTAAGGTCGATGCTAGGATGGTTGAGGACGTGATGTGGAAGTCTGGGTGTTGCTGAAGCTGTGATCGCCGGTTTGACATGAACCTTTGTAACGCAGGCACCTGAAACAAGTGATCAACTCAATTCAATGAAATCGACATTGTTCCCGAGACTGATGAAACTGGCTTTGATCCTAATCTCAAAAAACTTCGTAGCCGCCAAAAAACATTTTTATTAAATGTAGGAAACAGTTGATAAGACGTGAAAAAACTCCTTAAAAGATAAAATTATTTAAAAGACGAAAAATGATGTTTTTTTAGATTAGAGCAAGGGCCTTTTCTTAATTTTTTGGCAAAAAAGAGTTATTTGCAACTTTTTGAAAGTTTAGGTGAATGTAAAAAACGATTTAGAGTTGGGGATGATTATGTGCAAAAGACGTATAGTATGCAATAGCTATCTACAACTGATCTTTTTTTACCTCGAAACGGTTCCAGAAGTATAAAATAAGATGCTGCATGAACGCCGCAGTTGTAGAAAGCGCCAAATAAGAAAAACCTGGAGGAAAAGAAAACAATGATATTATAAGCAATAATTTATGAGACAAAAGTCGATATTCAGCTAAAAGGTTGACAAGTCAAGAAAAGCAAGGGCATACCATAGGGATAAGAAAAGAAATAAATGTGAAAGACCAAAAAATATAGCAGAAAGAAGCGAGGGAAGAACTTCATAGATATCGGTGTTCGGACACTGCAAATGAAGTATTAAGCATAATTGTATTAATACGTGATCTTAATGTGCATTCTAATTAATATCAGGAAAGCAGGAAAGAGAGACCTAATAAGTGTGAAAAGCTCACACAACCAGACGAGAATTAAGACCATGAAAGCTAACAGCTGATCGTCATAAAATTCAAACAGGAAAAATAGGATCCCGATCATAATCTGCAAACCCCGATATAAAATGTTGTTAACCAAGCAGTTCAAATATGAGATTTTGATCTAGTTTAGACCCAATGTGTAAAGAAAGAAGTAATGGTGTGTGCTTACTGGTACAAAGACAAGAGATTCGATTACATGCACAAAGATCAACTGAAATGTTGGAAGTCTATGCCTAGCATGATGTTGAAGCTGGACTGCAAAAATAAGAGAAAAGAAACCACAGTCATTTAAAAATTGACACTAGCTGAATGGGGTAAATAAATTCAAAACAATATAAACAGCTGGTTAGGTCTTGGGCCTGTTTGGCCCGTTTGTGTAGTATCCATAGTTTTTGGTCAACGTGAAGGCTTGCTAGCACAGTGTTCACATTGTGGCCTGTTTGTAAAGTGTGCACATTCAGTTCTAAATTGTTTATACGCTTATGAAAAAAAATAGTACCTGTAAACTTCAGCATGCGAGTCTGTGTCTCTCTCAATGTAAATGAAACTGACATTGTGGTTGTGAAGAAAACAAACAATGACATCATAAGCACGCCACACTTCATCACAAGGTAGTCTGCATAGTGAATATAACATAATAAGCAGAACACTTTGGCATACATAAACAAAAACAAAAAACTTAGATGAGTGCACCTGCTTTCTGCGTGTTCATGTATCTATAAGAAGCAGTACACAAACCTCCAAATCTTGCAGGACCTTGTGGTGGATCATGTGCATGACTTAGATTAAAGAACTCCTTTGTTTGATAATTATAAAGATAACCTGTAGTTAGATTTCCAAAATATGCTTAGACGTAGTAGATATATAAACATGTAATATGGTGGATCAAAAGAAATGATCAATACCTTCGCCAGGAGAATTCAATATACTGTTCATCAGAATGGTATCGTATCCAACAAATCGGTTTATGATAAGCTGCTGCCACCTGGAAATAACAATAATAAAAAAACAATCCCATAAGATGAAGCTCTATAGTATAACATACAGCTAAAGATACCAGATCATGTAAAACCTAAATGACCAAAGTACCTTAATATAAGAACAATATCAAAAGCTCTGACTTGTCACTTTCAAGACCAACCAGACTGTAATATGTAGTTCATGTAAGCAGAACTAACCTGTTCCCGAAGCAGGAATGCCTGGCTGATATGCTAATGTTGACAGTGCGTATATTATGCCGTGCTTTTGCAGCTTCAGGTAGCAAGAAATAACCCTGAAGAACAATACATTTTCGAGAATAAAAGGCCTGATTAAATCAAGTTTTAAAAACTAAAGTATGGCATCAATAACTTTGAGTGAAGTTTTATTGAATGTAAGTGCAAGAAGAAGAAAAAAGGGTACGTAGAAAACTACCTTTTCTGTAGTGTATATATACATTGGCTCAGATGCTTTGCTTCTCTTCTCAAGCAATTGCACTGAAGTAGATAAAAAAAGCATATTGTGATTAAAGAATTCAAGTTTCAACTGCAAGAAAATGAGAAATAGTTGATTAAAAGATTCATTTACCTGCATACAAGTTAAGCTTGTCCAAGTGCAGTATATGCAACCACTTGGGAACATCAAGGTTTAGATTTATGCCTGCAATGTTCTGCACTTTTAAAAAGCCCACATTCAGTAAATATAGAATTATAGTAAACTAAGTTATGCATGAAGTAAATTAAGGTATGTACTACTGATACGTTGACTTAATTCACACAAAAATAATTACTTATATAAATATCAGCAAATGCTTATTGGGTTTTGGTTTGTTATGGTAAACTATTAAGATGTGTTAGTTTAGCACTAAAGAACAGATTTGTATGAATCTACGCACCCATAGACTTCCAATTGTATGTGTTGCATGTCTCCAAATGAACGATAAGCGCCTGTACCACTTTTCCCCAAAGTGAATAATTGCTGCTCTAAATGTCTCCTTGAAGGTGAGAGTAAAGCCATTTCGTGTCTCCTCTTTATCAATTTTCTCAATTGCTTCATCGACTATTGGCTTAGTGATGTGACTGCTGGTAACACTATCTACTTGACATTCAAGAAGCTCAGCTTGGGTCTTCCAGAGTTTTGGTGCAAATTTGCTTTGTCCAGCACTTGACCAAAACTTAGCAGCCAAACATGTCAATCCATCACCATCTACATTTGCAACTTCCACTTTATCTGTCACAACTTCCCTATTGGGAACATCTATAATTTTAGATTCAGACTCATTCTGTGACCATAAGCCAATACTAGTTATCTACAACAAAGGAAAAGGGACGGCATTAGATGTAATGGCTTAGCGAATGCACTCATTATCGCCAGTACTTCTATAAAGAGAACTAAAAACAAATATAACACCCAACCCAAACATAGAAGAAACATAATATAAAGAACGAGAAACAATCAATGGACAACATTGTATCTACTAGGTTCAACAGCGATGAACCAACCCGAGCAACTTAAGCACAGTTTCAGGTACACAGACGATAGAACTTTTCAATAAATTTAGATCTTCAAAGAATGTTACAAGGCTGATGTCACAAGACAATGGCTTAAGCAGAAAATTTCAACTCAAAAGAAACAATGTCATAAATTCTCTACTCAGTAGCAATATGTGAAAATTAAAATCCCAAAGAAAAAGGAAGTTTTGCTATGTCTACCCAAATTCATTGAGTGAAGATTAGATTCTATATGCAATGTGAAGCGTGCAAAATCAATGCCTAAACCTCGAAAATAAAAGATTTTATACCTTAATTTGAATAAGTTGGGCTTCTGCCGTTTCAACTCCAGCAAGCTCACTTGAACAGCCAGGCTTCAAAAGGAAACAAGTAGATTTTGAGTTAGAAGCAAAAAGTCAAGATAAAAGTTGTATAAAATTCTAAACACGCAAAAAATTAGGGATTAAAGGTCGAAAGCTAAAAGGTCTAGATACACTGCATGCTACTAATAATTCTCCAACTCTTCCCATGATTTCTACCGCTGGCTAATAATTAATGCTTGGTTGCTTATTGATTCTTAATTATCTAAAACCGGTCAAAACCCCCAAATAAATGCCACTCCCCTTTTCAGTCATTATCCAAACATCCATAACTGAACTGAAGTAGTTGACGTCATATTCACAAGACTTCCAGCAATCACCTATTAATTCAAAAACAACATACAAACCCTCACAAGTACAGCAGTGCAACTATACTCAGCCAATCTTCCTTTTCCAGCTAAACCGAAAACATTAAGATTCCCAAGTTTGTGCTAGACCACTCACTGTCTTCCAAAACAGTCAGCTGAATTTCATTTCTCTATGCAGTAAATGCTTCCAATTGATCAAGAGAAAACAGTAAGATCAAGTCTTAAGCATAACAAGCTTTCTCTCCACCAAAACTAGCAAGTAATAAAAGAACACCACACCCATTGACACGAGAAAAATGCTATGCTCAGAGCCATCAAAGTTCAGCTTGAATTGAACCCAGAAAATGTATTACCAGCTCTACTCTAATTACAGGAAACCCATTCTGTTAACCAAGAGACAATACCAATACCATTTCTTAAGCTAAACAACACTCCTCACCACGAATCCAATCAATCTAACAAATGGGTATGCTTAATTACAATCAAAACTCTCTCAAAACTCAAAACCCAGCTAAAAAAACTCAAGCTTCACCACAATTCAATTCAAGAAACGAACACAGGTAACCATGGCGATCGAATTAGGTTTACCTGCTGGACATAATTGGCGTGCATGACAACGAGGATGCAGAAGAGAGTAACGGCTATGAAGAGATACATATACTCCAGAGTAGCTCTCACTTTCGGTGTCAGCATCTGGGAGAAGCGCTCTTGGACCCGAATAAACGTCTGCTCTGGATCCATCTCTTCCCCAGAACAACAAATTTACAGGTCCGCTTCTTCCCCAGGAAACCCTAGAGAACCGTGTCAGTGTTGGGTTTTCAGGTGGCGAAGCATTTCAGACCATTTCTGAGATTTATCGGCGTCATCGGATTTGAATCGTATCGTTTCACGAAAGGGAAGCTGAGATATACGGCTGTGTTTGGCGGGCGAGAACTATTTTTTTTTTCTCTCCCAATTTATTTAGGAGGATTATTTTCCATAATTAGCTTTTTATTTTCTATTACTAATTTATCTTCTTCTTTTTGTTGCATGGTACCTTTTGATCCATTGCATGAGTGATCTCTGCCTACTATGTTTTTTGAAATTTTTGTAGGTAAATTTATTTATAATCACGTTCCAACTAATTCTAACAAGATTTTGATTTTGATTTTCAGATAAAATTTGAGACTGTATGTTCTAAATGTTACGCTATTTTTTTTTTTTTACAAATCTGTGTCTAACTGTAGAGTTCAAGACGTCAAAATCAAATTGGTATAATGTAGATTATTTTTTTCAAATTCATTTAGTCCACTCGATATTTTTTTTTATATAGTCCAGTCGATATGAACTTCAAATAGAAGTGAAAAAACTTTATTAACTATACGGCAATTGGTTAATGCATTAACTAATTGAAGAGTATGTACAAAGTCATTGTAATAACAAGAATTTGTTTGTAGCCTGACTTATTTAGTCGGATGAAGAATTTTATCCAATTAAGTTATAAGTATTTTTGTAGCAACGGTTTTAACCGTTCGTTATAGTAACTGGACAAGCTTTATATTATTAAAGAATGAGATCAAATACAAACATAGCTTAGAATACAAACTAATGAACTAATATAAGCCACTCATTTTTTTGATTGAAAGCTGATGATGTCACTTATCACAATTTGGTGCAATGACTCAACTTTCACCATTTTTGTTATTTTCTTCATTCCCGTTTTGTTTGAATTCCAATTCACTTCGCTCCAACGTTAATATTTATATTTTTTCGAGATCTACAAAACAAGACTAGTGAAGCATATATTTTAAACCCTAAACCATAAACCCTAAACTCTAAACCATAAA
>JAYMSW010003667.1:0-11910 GCA_036897725.1 Erodium texanum
TATGTAGTATTCTCAATGTGGGTCATCCAGTGCTATTTCCCCGAAATAGCCCTTATGATTTGGCTTGATATCTCATATATATGATCAGTAAAACTTGATTATCAGTCAACCTCATACTAGTCTTAGTATATCGTTAAGACCAGAAAAACATGAATATTACTTCTTATATCTAAGAGTTTTACTACTAAGTCACGTACTTGATGATCTTAAAAAAAAGTTATAATATCCAATCAATAATCATAATACAAATGATTATATAAGTGTCATAACCTATAAATGATAATGTATACACGATAAGATTGTTTAGGGCACAAAATATCCAACACCACTTAATGACACATGACAGATGAAATAAATAAAAGTATTTTCTCACTCATGCTTTGTTTTTTGATTGGTTTGCAATGAGGTTCGCGCTGACTCCTTTGATTTTACCATTGCACATTCGAAAACTTGTAGCTAGTGTAACTTTAACCTCATTCTTCTGTTAGAACCCACTGTTACAGACAAGTCGCTGAAAGAACTGATAACACGTTGACATTGCTGTAAACGTATAAGTTACACAAAAAGGCGGGCCATATTATTATAATTTTTGAATCAAATCAATCAATATTGAGACATTTACTTCAAACTAACAAAATTAATATTTTTTGTATATGAGGGAGGATTATTTTTTGTATGGATTTGTTTATACCTACATTTTTTTAAATGAATCCCAGAGGTATATATATCGTCAAATCTCGTGACGATGGCACGATATAATAAAGCTAGACAAGCGGCAGCCAAGGAGTTATCGGGAATGTCATTTGTAATTTCTCATTGGCCTTCAAGTAATGGACTCCTGTAACTGATACCCTTACCTTACGTTCACCTAACTTCCGAACGAACCAATAATGGGCCTCTCCATAACTTGATATCCCACTCGTCTCCAATCATATTCCCTAACGAGCTAAATTTCTCACAACCAGGTAAGTTTATCACCGAATATTGGGTACCGAGTCGCTCCTTGGCCTCTCCTCGAAACACCTCTTGCTTTTCTCGAGGTACATAGAGATACAATGTTTTATTTTTATTTTTTAAAAATATTATAAGGATATAAATCGGCCTCTCGTATCGTATCGACTCCGAGACTCAAACCTTCGCAGAAACTTCCCGAGGGTTTATCGGCGATCTCTGTAGTCTCCTTCCTCCCGCTCACTCTGTGTAAGCTTTCTTTATATGTGTCTCTGTGTGTCTGTATACATTAGATTTGATGCGTATCTTCTTCTCGGTTGCGTGCGATGTGTTGGGGTTGGTTGATTTGTTGATAGATTCGATCTGAGCCTTGAGATTGTGATTTTGCTTGTTCCTTTGAATTGGGTTGAAATGCTGATTTGTCTGTGAGATTAGTCCAAATTTGCTAACTTTATAGATTTGACAATAATGATGAATAATAGTGCTGGTTGTGGTGAAATGGTTTAATCCTATTGCTACCTTAGCTGGGATTCAGATGAGAAAAATGGGTTTGTCTTGTGTGAGCATATTAATAATGGTAAGTGGTGATAAGTGTATAGTTACAGAAATGGCAGTGTTTGACAGAATAAGGGAGGAGAAAGGCTAGTGTTATTGAGAAAATTATGCAATGAGATGGTGTATGCTGTGCCATCAGTCTTGCAGATGATTCAAGGTTGAACAATGATATGATGGTGGCTAAGTTTGAAGTTGAATTTTATTGAACTCCCTAAACTAGGTTATTCAGTTGGATGAGTGAGAAATCAGCTTCAGCAAAGGAGATATGTATAGGAAATTTAAGTCCTCGAGTTGTTCACATCTGGCAGTCTACTAGTTTTGTAATGCTATAAATTCCAGTTGTATATGCTGAATTGGTTTTAGTATTCAGCTTGATTAGGTTCGGGTTTTCTCTTCATTTAATTATTGTTTCCTAAAAATCATAAGCTTCTAAACCTGGAATTATGCTTTTGCAGGGTGTGGTCGGCTGCATTTGAGTAGAGATGGGTGGTCCTGCACCATTTTCAGATATTGGCAAGAAAGCCAAAGGTATTTTGTAAATGATTGGGCCTATGTATGCAACTGTTTAATGGCATCTTAGCATATGTGAATTGAAGATAGAAACTTTTTATGTGTTATGTACGGTTGTACACTTCTTCATTCCACTGTTACAGTCTATCTCTGTGATAGTTGCGAGGGTTATTGCAGGCTACTATAGGCATTCTTTTTTAAATGGGCAGTGTATAATTATTGGAATTGTAAATGCATGAATATAGTTTTTATTTGACAATGACAGGCTACTTCTTGGTAGTTACTGGCTTATTATCTTTTTGTACTTGTCCATGCACAGACATATCTATAGGAATTATAGGTTAAGACAATAGATTAATATATTGTAACTATATAGAAGCCTTTTGTAATTACATTGGCAGGAGTAATATCATCTTCCAGCCTGGAAGAGCATCAAAATGATAATTTCAGATTAAAAGTAAATATTCAAAACTGTAAAAGGCAAAAGAATATTATGTAGGTCCACTTCGTATAATTTTTTTAGCTGAGTTGGTCCAATACTCAAACTCTGCCCTCTAGCTCCACACGAACTTTGCTCAAATTAATTATGGCCGCATGTCCACCCCTTAAGTGTTTACATGACCATTTTGGTTGTTTAAGTGTATTATAATAGTTGAATTAAAAACATAAGTGAAGTATATCAAACTGAAATATTTGGCAAACCACTGAACCTCTTAGATTTTGGCATTTTGCACTATGATGTCTGTACATTTTCTCAATATACATGTTAAGTCCTGTTACATTGAGTTGTTGCATCCGTGCTTAGTATCCACCAATATGATTTTAGGACACTTCTAATGCCACTGGACCGAAAATGTGTTTCATCCTAATTTTGCTCGTTGAAGCCTTGGATGTTTTGTATATTTAAGCATATACTTTCTTCTACATATCCATCCAATTGGTTATCACCAGCTCGTATTCTCTCTTTGAGTTGACCAATTTTATTATTATTATTTTTTCTTCTGGATTTACAATATCACTTTACGTACACAAGTATTCTTGAATACTACCCCTCTGGAAAAACATATGGTTTATGCAACCATATGCTTGAATCCTTAGTCAATCCAAGTTCTAATAAGAGTAGCTGACGGTGGAGTCCATTCCTTCTCACTCTCTCTCTCTCTCTCTCACACACACACACACACACACACACACACACATTTTTGGTTTAAAGATAGGCTACACAATGGGGAGTAATATTCCCCTTCCCAGAATTCCACCATCCTGGATATAGCTGGATTAATCCCACATTCTCTTGGTTGCGTTGTGTACCTAGTGCTCCGCCAGTTGAGCAACTTTTATTTTAGTTGGTTTTTATTTTAGTTTGTGAAGGACTGGGAGCTAACAACACTTATTATTTGTGGGGGAAGGTAGCTAAACTGGCTGAAGTTGTAGATATTAATTTTTAAAGTATCCAAGATTCGTTTCGCTGTGGAATAGAAAATGAGCTCTTGTAAACTACTTAAAAAAATGGAATTCAAGTATGTTTGTTCTTTTGTCATATCTTCTTTTAAGGAATATTTCCTACACGGTGATATAATGCTGATACTCTTTTTTGTGAAACAAACATCTCATGAATCTTCTCCTTATGCATCAACTTAAGGACATTGTTTATACTGAAGGAGTTGTATGGTAAACAAAGTTGTTTGTTGGTCTCTATCAAAGAGTTTACTACTGCCTTAGTATCTATGATTCCTATCCCATCTCATGGTATCAATTGTTTTCTTCGTGAGGGGACTTTTAGTCAATTTAAGCAAGAATGTTGTGACTGCAGAGTTTTCTGTGAATTATTAATTCCTGATTTCCTTTCATTCTTTCTTTCTTCATGCAGATCTTTTGAGCAAAGACTACAACTTTGACCACAAGTTTACCTTGTCTGTTCCAAGCTCCACCGGCATGGTAAAGGCTGGTCCAATGTTCATATTTCTAATTTCTCATCAAATTACATCTTATTCAGTAGGGAGTTTGACCACATTTGTTAAGAATCCAAATTTCTGCTCTGACTTGCTTCTTTCTAGTGCATTAACATTGTGTTGAAGGATGTGGAATTTTGCAAATCTACTTTATTAGAATCCCGGCACTAATTATTTGGCTCAATTGGAATCACTAAGTGAATTGGATCGGCTAGATAGTAAATCTCTGAAAATTTCTGGTGACTACAGTTGAAATCAGCTTAAAATCATAATAAAATATTCAACTCTTGTACTAACCAATGCAAGCTTTGGGGTGTAGTGTGCATGGCTACAAATAGCTTGAGAGAGAGAACCATCTTATTAGTTTTGTCTTTCATGCATGCAAGTGTATGTCATTGGTACTCACATGCCTGCATATCCCGCATACTATTTGTCATTATTACCACTCATGCCATCATCTCCTTTTTCCCTGGATGTGGTAGCTTTGTTTACCTAGGAAGGCCAGCTCTAACTTGGGTCATGATAACAGGGGGCACATTTTATTTGAGTTAAAGAACTATGAAGTTTGAACTCAGTGTGAGTCACCCAATGCTCTATTCAATTGCTCCAGTCCTGGGGACTTTGCCAAAAGAAGTAAATTAGTGGGCTGCAAATGACAGAAGCCTTATTGTCAAATACTATCTCAGTCTTCTTTAACAATATTAATGTTCCTCTATAAAGTAGTCATCAAAGAAACCTTTAAAGATGGAGCCATACCAAGAGGATCTAATTTTATCAGATAAATTTTTGTAACAGTTGTTCTCATCCGTGTTCTTTTACAGTGTATAGTAGATACTATTGTTTATTGTTCTTTTTATCAAACTTCTAACTTTCATTGCAGGGGCTTACAGCTACAGGTTTGAAGAAGGATCAAATATTTATTGGAGATATAAGTACCATGTACAAGAGTGGAAATACTGTTGTTGATGTTAAAGTTGACACCTATTCTAATGTAAGAGGAGATTTTTTTTTCTTTCTTTCCCTGTAACTACCTATTTCCCGTAGTTTCTTTGAATGTGTTTTTGATAGAATAGACTTAAATTACTCGAGGATGGATGCTAATGATCAATTATTAGCAAATATGGCTTGTGCTTGTGTATATATTTAACATACAGGTTTTTGTGAAATTTCCTCTTTTGCAGGTCTCCACAAAAGTAACAGTTAATGATATATTGCCTTCAACTAAAACAGCATTGAGCTTCAAAATACCTGACCACAAGTCTGGAAAGGTCAGTGCATAATTGATTTTTGTCACACATATCGGGGAAAGAGATGAAAAGTTTGAAAAAGGCTCTTCTATCATAGAACATGGTGGTGATAATGTAGGTTTAGATATTTAATTATATGTGCTGGTTTAGTTTAACTCTGACCTCTGTCACAGACTGACAGGATATGCTGAGATGCAAATTACCAAGTAACTGGCATCTCTAACATTTCATTATGGATTATCTCAAGTAATTCTAAGGGATTACGTCAGAATTTTCATGCTTGCTTATTTTAAGGAGAAAATTTGGGAAAGTATCTGCAAAAGTTAAAATCTTGTCTCATTGGTCAAGTTCTTTTTAGTTTCCATTGTCACGGGTTCAAATGAACCACAAATAAAATACAGTCACATGTGATGGGACTCACATATACTACTACTAGAAAGTAGCAAGATTATGAACAATGCCTGGACTTCCGTAAACTATCTGCCACGAGTTCATAATAGTGGTGGAGTCTGTACATTATGATGAGTTAAAATAAATTCCTGGACTGTTGTTGATATGACTTGCTTTGCATTGTACCTCAGCTGGATGTGCAGTACCTTCATCCTCATGCAGCCTTTGATTCCAGTATTGGCTTGAACCCAACCCCTCTCTTGGATCTTTCAGCAACGATTGGTAGCAAGGAAGTTAGTCTGGGTGGAGAAATTGGATTTGATACTGCTTCTGCTGCATTCACCAAGTATAATGTTGGAATCAGCTTGAACAAGCCAGATTTCTCCGCTGCACTTGTGCTGTAAGTTTTGTCAAAACCATAGGAGTTATGCTTTTAAAAAATGAACTTTTGTTCCATATTTTCATTCATATTATTTTGTTAGCCTTTAGCACTAAGAAAACATGAATTGATGATGAATACTGGCCACAGTTAAATGTGGATAGGTTGAATCTAGCCACTATGTCCCCTTAACCGACCTACTGAATTTGTCAAGTTGCTGCGAAGGATCAAAACAGGAATTCATGAATACTTTTTTTTCGGCTATATTGGTTAGATATTCATAGTGAGTGAGGTTTATGATTTTTCTACTCTGACGAATAGGGCTAAGCTTGGCCCGTCCTGTCATTAAATATCATTATTTGGGCAACATAACCTCACTTTTGTCGTACTTAAAAAAGCTATCTTGGCACTGTGTAGAGTATTGGGCATATTCCATATCTTTGTGTATGTTAACCACAGTGTTTTTGAATCAGCATAAGTTGGGTCTAGGAATTTGTGTATGTTAACCATATCTTGGAATATACAATGTAGGCTAGGAATTATAAGTTAACCATATCTATGTTTCTAAACTAGATCAATGTGTATGAATCTAAAACTAAACTGTCTATGTAGGATGGACAAGGGAACTACACTGAAAGCATCTTACATTCATTCAGTTAATCCCCACAATGGAACAACAGTAGCTGCTGAAATGACTCACAGGTTTTCAAGTTACGAGAACAGTTTCACCATTGGAAGCTCTCATGCACTCGATCCCTTCACTGTGGTGAAAACACGGTTCTCTAACAATGGCAAGGTCGCAGCGCTATGCCAGCGAGAGTGGAGGCCAAAGTCATTGGTCACTGTTTCAGCTGAGTATGACTCAAAGATCAATGATTCAGATCCCAAGTTTGGTCTAGCCATTGCTCTCAAACCTTGAGGACGGTCTGCATATGGATCTCTCTTTCAAAACTTCTAGCATTTTGATGTTGCAATTTTTTCCCAAACCCCAAGGGGTTATTCTAGACTCGTATATTTAAAAAAAAAAAAAGAAGGAAAATTGATGGTTGTATTGTTGAATTTCATTTGTAGTAGTGTTTGGGAGATGAAACCCAATTTTGAAATATTTTACAGACATTAGTGTAGACATTTTACCAATGATTCTTGAAATAATTTTGTACCCTTATGCAAGGGATATAATTACAATTATGTCTTGTTATGTTTTAGATTATTGATATATGATTGATTGCAAATCTCATGGTTCAGTTTATGGTTAAAAATCACATATTTTATTAATGAAACACAACTATGTTTGTCTCGAACACATTTTCATCTTTGAAAATATTAGTGTCCTATTAATTTTAAGTGAATTTAGAATATTGGATCTCATCGAATTAGGAACATCTTATTATTCTAGTGCAGAGTTAACTTGAAAAGGCACATTAAAATATTAATTAGATTGCTAGATCAGAAAAGTAGTTGAATATTTGTAATTTTCGTAAGAATCACGATTTCTTTAACCTAAAATTCCACAAAACCCCCTACGAAGAGTCCAAAATCTCAAAACTGCAACTAGTAGGATCGTTCTCGTCTGCCCTCTCTTTGAGTCTCTGATCTGATCTGAGGTCTTGCTCTCACATTTTCCCGAGAAATTCCAGCATTTTCCGAGAAAATGTCTCACCCCCAGTCTCACGTCAGTGACACCATTCCTCTCCACCCTTCCTCCCAATCGGACATCGACGAGATCGAGAACCTCATCAACGCCAGCGTTCAATCTGGCCCCGCCACCGTCCTCCCCGCCCGGCCGCCGAGCCCTCCCCGCGCTTCCATTCCCATCTCCTCCGCCCCTTTCATTCAATCCAACCTTCCGCCACCGTCTCAGGCCCCTTCCCAGAAGGTTCCGTCCGTTTCCTCGGCTCCTCCTCCTCCTCCTCCCCCGCCCGGTGGCGCGCCTACGGGATTCGGATCTCCGCCTAACACGCTCACCGAGCCCGTTTGGGACACGGTGAAGCGAGATCTCTCTAGGATTGTCAGCAATTTGAAGCTCGTGGTGTTCCCCAATCCCTATCGCGAGGACCCCGGAAAGGCTTTGAGGGATTGGGATCTCTGGGGGCCTTTCTTCTTCATTGTGTTCCTCGGCCTCGCTCTGTCGTGGTCTGCGTCGGTGAGGAAGGTGAGTTCCTGCTTTTGTTCCTCGTCATTGACATGTTCTGCTCAAGCATTTTTGCACTGCTTTCAGATCTCTGATTACATTTGCGAGACTATTTGTTAGTGCTTGTTTAAGGTTGTTGCAATTGAGTATGCTGATTAGTAGAACTGAAAATTGTAAGCTAGGTGGTGTGTATTTGGATCAGAGGTAAGAATGACATTTTGGAATGATCATAGAATTAAAAAACAGTCTATTTTTTGGTGCTGATTTGCAATGCCTTCGATAGATTAATCATGCGACTTATTGGATCTGCACAGATAAACATTTTGGTGTCCAATGAGATTAGAATGCTGGGTCTGTGGTGAGGTTTATTTAAATGTTAAATTGCAATGTTCTCTGTCGCGACTAGGAAAAGCAACTTCACATAGCTGGAATATGGCTTTTGTGCTATTTTCCACTTGATCCATGTACCATACTACACTTCGCACTGTGGAAATGAATTGCAATTTGAGTGTGTTCAACAAAGTTGACACATTGAGGTGTGAAATGGGGTCATGTTTGCTTATGAACTTATATTCTTAGTAGATTATGAGTACATTTAAAGATTGCCCCTAGATAGGGAAATATATTATTGTCTGTTGTCAAGGCGAAAACATTCTTAATCTGAGTTGAACTTCTTCAGGAGTCATGTGCTAGTGTTAAGAATTGATCCAGGTATGTCCGTACTAAATGTGTTCCATGGCGCCTTTTTCTACCTATTCTTAAGAAAGGGTCTGTCCATGATCAAGTATAAGGGTCATTAATTAGGGAAGTAGGTCAAGAATAGAAATGGAATTTATTGTTTCTCAGAGTTAATAGTAAAGTTTTAAATGGATGTCAGAAGAGAAGAAGATACCAGGTGCTGTGAGTGACAAACTTGCATCTTGGGAACGTGTTTGATGAAATGTAGATTGCCATCAACTACCATTTATTACATGGTCCAGCACTCAATCTAACCTAACTTCACATCATTAGTTGTGTTTGAAAAGTAATATTAAAAACAGTGGCTAAACTGCTCAAGAGGACACTTAGAAAATGCTTGGGATAATGTCAGGGGCTCCTTGTGCTCTATCAAAAAGAACAGTGGCTAAACTGTTCACGAGGACACCAAGAAACAACAGTAACCAGACCTCGGGTATTTCTATTGTTTTCCTGACTTGTTCAAATATACATACAAAAAGAAGTAAAGATATTGGGCCATTCTACTGACATAAGTACTAACTAACATGTTTGATGGTTGGTTGCATGGGCAGTTCTGCAGTTGCCTTGCTACTTCCTCTAATATGACTTGTTGATGCTTTTGATTATATATTGAGGCAACTGCCAAGGACACTTGTGGATGAACTCTTCCACTCACCTGGTGGTCTTTTGGTTATGTGTTAATTTTATGTTTAAATTGTTCTGATTCCATTCTTTTGATCAATCCTTGCCTTGGATCCCATTTAGAGTCTTAATATCCTATATAATTCATAGGTTTTAAGGAGTGTCAGTTGATATTTATCAGTGAGACAATTTCTTGGTGCTGCAACCATAATTTATATTGTTAGCCGTGCTGCAATTTCTCTGTTCCGTCTTTCACTTTCTGTTGGAACTCTTAGACATGCTATTTTGAGAAGGCAAATCTTTAAGTAGATGCATAATTCATTTTTGTTATATCTATCTTGATCGTCTTTTCCATGTTGTTGAAGGCCATCAATATGTGTTTTATCATTCAAAACCATAGTTTTGTTTTTGAAGTAATTCAAAACCATAGTTAAATGTGGATGAATGCTAATAGCTTTTCGAACTTTTTTGCAGTCTGAGGTATTTGCTGTTGCATTTGCACTACTTGCAGCTGGGGCTGTAATTCTGACATTAAATGTACTGTTACTGGTAAGACTCTCTCTCTCTCTCTCTCTCTCTCTCTCACACACACACACACACAAACACATCTTTTAGATGTATGTGGTATAATGATATTAGATATTGAAAATGTGAAGACATTAGTTTGATAAAATTTGCCATACTAGCTGGAGATTTGATTTGACATTTACCTATGTATTGAAAAAGAAATAACACAATGCTGATGAATTGGAAAGAAGTTCATATTAGCTGAGGTTTTGAATGTACATTTCAGGGTGGACACATAATATTCTTTCAAAGTCTCAGCCTGCTTGGTTATTGCCTATTCCCCCTGGATGTTGGCGCCCTAATCTGTATGTTGAAGGACAACGTAATCCTGAAGTTTGTAGTGGTGTGTGTGACATTGGCATGGAGCTCCTGGGCTGCATATCCCTTCATGAGCTCAGCCGTCAACCCAAGGAGAAAAGCCCTTGCTCTCTACCCTGTCTTCCTCATGTATGTCTCTGTCGGTTTCCTCATCATTGCTATCGATTAATCAATTGCCACCATGTCACAAACAAGCAGCAATGGGACCTTATCATTTTGTTACATATGCATATCATCAGGTCAAAATCACAAATCTTGTTCTGTTTTGGAGACAACAACCTGAACCATGTTCTATGATAGTTGTATACAGTAATTAGTACTATGTGGTTCTACTTCATGTTCATGTGTCTATTTCTTGAGCCAATAAGGGAAGTGCCTGGTTGTCATTCCCATAACCAGAGAGGAGTGGCCAACAAGGTACTACTATTAGGTGCATCTTCTTGTCTCTTGTTCAGTATTTGAATCTGATAGCTGAGTTGATAGTTTTTACTGTGGATAACAGTATATATTAGTGACTAGAAGATTGAGATTTGAGATGATAAATAGTTGAAATAGTGTTATTTGCTACTCCATCCATCCATGATGGATTTGATACTTCGCCAATAAACAATGATTAGAGTTATGTTTTGCCTAATCATCTATTTGGATATGCTAATCTTTCTATAATTTTATGTGTGAAACGATGTCGTTTTAGCGACTGTTTATTTGGATGAAACATCCATTAAAATCTTCAGCGGTGTGTGTGGACCCTGAGCCTGAGGAGGCGCCGAGTCGTCATTGATGCACAAGTCAAGAGAAACGTTACTTCTGTAAACCTTTTTGTCAACAATGTCATAGAACTTAAACACTGCAAAGGTTGGCGTATTTATATGGTCGAAAGGATCAAAGTACTGACATAAAGTAATAAATAATGACGGTACATGATGGTAATGAGAAAGTTTCAGAATAATTTTTCATTAAACAAATTGAATTTAGTGCTGATTGATTACTTTTAAGTTGATATCTGAACTGAAATCGAATATGACATCTAAAAATAATAAATCTGATATTTTTCTTTTATGAAGTTAGAAATTGTAGGATTATATCTCAAAAAATATAAGTAACTTATGGACTGTGGTGTATGGTAAAACATGAATATATAATAGAGAAAAATTCATATACATGTGATAAACTATGAACCGTTTTTATATAAATTCGTCTGATTATCAACCCGTTCATATAAGTACGATAAACTTTTTTAAGGTTCATCCGTTGTAATCGTGTTAACTTTTTTGTGAAATGATTAAACTACCCTTGCACAGTAAAAATTAAATATTTAAAATCTAAAATTAGTTAAAAATTATAAAAAAATGAAAATAAAATACATTTTGTAAAGTAAAATAATTTAAAAAATTACAAAATAGAAAACTGTTTTTTTAGAAATTCAATTAAAATTTTAAAGTGAATTTTTATATATTTTATGCATTTTTTTACATGAAAATGTATTTATAAAATGAAAATGAAAAAAAAAACTTATGACGTCATCTTCTTCCTCTGCACCATCGTTCTCTA
>JAYMSW010003668.1:0-11906 GCA_036897725.1 Erodium texanum
ACACATTTTGTCAAGTAACTTGATCCATAACATTCATCAAAGCTTCAAACATACAACTATACAACAAGGACGGCGAGAACTCGGGAGGGCTGCTGGGTTTGAGCTCGGGAATGGCAGAATGAAGGGTTAGGGTTTCTTTTTTTGATTTTAGATAGTTCAAACTTCTTCTTTTTTGGACTTTTTTTAAATTTTTCCTTGAGCCATGTTCTGATTTCAGATATGAGAAGCCCATTCCACTAATTTTTGCTGCAGCCCAACTGATTCCAAGCCCAAATTGATGGTCTAAACTGAGGCGCATGCCTCAGGCAAAACGCCTTGCCTCGGATGCCTCGCCACAACTACCTGAGGCGTGCGCCTCAAACGTCTTTTTAAAATATGGGTAATTCAGTTTTTTTCAGTCGATATAAAACACGAGCATATCATGAATTGTACGCAAGAAAATAATAGACGATGTTCTCTAAGGTTCAATTTCAAACTTGAAGCGCAAACACAAATTCATAAAGGTGACTCTGCAAGTTTAACATACCGCATTGGATTCAAGGGTCCTCTTAACAATGCATAAAGCATCATGAAGAGCTCTCTCCATCTCATCGAGCATATAGTCATTGGCACCTCTAAGAATCAAAGAAACCTGAACAAGAGCAAATCAAGAACATGAATATAAACATAACATGTATCGATCGAAGTGAGAAAAGCAATCACCTCAAATACAGAGGATCGGGGATGGGGAAATACTTACTGCACTTGAAGTTTTGGTTCCCTTGATCAAGATGACATCATCATCAGCAATACGTTCCTCTACAACCTCTTCGGCATAACCAAGAAGTGATGAATCGAAAGTTTCATCCCCTTCCATATCAGCAAATGTTGAAACCTGCATTCAACAAGCTTTCAGGCAAAATTCCTATACAAACTAGATTTTACAAAAACCAAATTCATGGTATTGACAATGATAAGGTTATTTGATAGCACGAAATAATAAATAAAGCATTATCAATTCGAGAAAGTAGAGCTAAATAATTTACCATAGTTCCACCAGTTGCCTTAGCAACATGGCGCATATCTTCTTTACGGACACGTCTGACAGCAATTGCTCCAGCCTCAACAAAGTACTGAAAAGCAGTTGATGGTAATAGGGTATTAGGAACTGACTTGCATCACTTTTAATATTTATTACTAGTCATACAAACATAAAGAATCATATAAAAACTAAAAAAAAGCTGATGATCAGACCATTTCTGACATGTAGCATATATCCCAATTATTAGCAAACCACACAAATAACAAATCTTTATCATGCACAGCCACTTTCAACATCTCTAAAATAAATAAACCATAGTAGTAGCATACCTTGAGAGCCATATCATCAATTCCTTTTGTTGTAAGGATAACATTAGCCCCAGCCTTGAGAAGCTTTTCAATGCGTTCCTTAGTCATGTCAGCTTCTCTGCAAAAGAGAAGTAAGCTTCAACATATAACCAGACTAGTAACATCAAAGATATTAAAAAATTCAAACAAAATAATTAATTGGTTACCTCTGACGAATTTTCTCAAGCTCCCTTGGATCACTAACCAAGACCTGGACACCCATCTGCATCTTGGTTTTCTGAAGATTAAAATCAAGACAAGCTATCCTTGCTGGTGAAACTCGAGTAGGCATTCCTTGGGCTGCACGACCTGTATTTAGAGCATAGCCCTTCAACAAGTAGCTGTCCCTTGCACTCTTTCCATGAGCTTTAAGAATATTGATGCCCTACAACATTAAAGTAAAAATAAAGATAAGGATACTGTCAACATTAAAGGATATAGAAACTGCAATGACCAAGGACTAAGAAAGTCTCTACCTTGATAGGATATCTAGTCTCCCCACGAGGATTAGTTGCCTTTACTGATTGGACTGCATCAACAACCTAGAAAAATGAATTAAATGATGTTCATATCCGGGTCTAAATAAGTAGGTTCTTCAAAATTTCACAAAGAAATGAGTAACAAAATCAAAAGCACAAAATAGTGGTTGAATGGGCCAAAACATCATGACTTGGCAGAATTTATTACTTTTGAGCAATAGGAACCCTAATGTCAATGTCAATGATGCAGGAAAACATGATTATAGCACAATGAAGTAATAATTGAAGAAAAGGCCTTGAATGCTTCAGTAATAGCACAAACCACCTATTTACAAAACAAAAAGACTTAAAATAACACGTATAACTAATTGGTTTGCTTACCAAGTTTGCAAAGAAGTCGCTGTCACTAGCTATCAACTTTGAGGACATACTTGTCTTGGCGCAGTTCACAAGAGAATTCTTTCCAAGCTTTTCAACCTGGAAAAAATATGCATACAAACACAAAACATAAAGGAAAATATTAACATTAATAGCCACAATATTGATAGCACAATAGCACCACATTGATGTTGCATCTATATGCACCAATAAATGCCATTAGCAGCTTGTTCATTACAAGTAATATCACATAACAGAAAAAAAAAAAAAAAAACTCGATTAAAAAGTGGGAGACAGAATATCTGCTATTGAGTAAAACACAATTCCATATGATTGAGAAATTAATTACCTTCATGGCGAGTTTTTCCTCAATATACTTGCACCCTTCCTTCATAGCAAGCTGTTCAAAAGAGAAACAAGTTAGTTATCTATGACATGACAAATATATGGGATAATTTACTGGTGATAACCAAATGTTTATAAGATAGAAAAATAATAATCGTTACTTTAGCAAGAATGAACCTAATTATTAGAACACTTACTCTGTAACCACTGATTATAGAAGTTGGGTGAATCTTATTTCTCACAAGATCATTTGCTCTCTGCAAAATAAGAGAAAATGCATAGATTACAACAGAGTAATTCTCAATATATGTGCATGAGCGTATATATGCATATTAAACATCAGCAATTATCAACAGAACACGAACACACATCAATAACAGATTACCTTGAGCAACTCTGCGGCTACAATGACCACAGAAGTTGTCCCATCCCCTACTTCTCGGTCTTGAAGTTCAGCCAGCTCCACGAGCACCTATACTCCACAAAAAAGCAACACATGCAATGCAAGCATTAAAGCATATTTACTACAGATAGAGAAGACAAGACTTTTGCCATAAGTTGCAAATACTACCTTTGCAGCTGGATGTTCAACCTCTAACATCTTGAGTATGGTAGCCCCGTCATTAGTGATTGTTACATCACCAATATCATCAACTAACATCTGAACAAACAAAATCATCAGAATGAGAGATGTTAATACCACACTCTTCCATGCAGAAACACATAATAAAATGCTCCCTAAAAGTACATATAATTCATTAGTCGGTTGTTTGTTATATATGCCGCACCTGCAGCCACAGATAATGAGGCAAATAGCAGGTACAATTGAAGAACACCAACAAAAAAATGATTGTACAGTTGAGCTTGAAGGGTGGCTAGTTTAACTAAGAGACGCTTATTTATGAAACATAAAATGCCAGCATAGAAGAAAAGGTGGATGGACTGTGAAGTGAGTTACTTATCCAACGTTTTCCCCTCTAAACCTTAGTTTTTTATTTTTTTGACAAACTCTAAACCTTAGTTTTAAATAAGAATCAAATATAATTTGCATGGCAGTACATATATATACAATAACAATAAGGAATTGGAATCCCGCACATACAAAAACTTCAGCATGCTTGTTAAATTCTTAAGCATCCCCCAGACATACCAATCCATGTGAGCTACTTATCAAATTTTCCACCCTAAACCACAGTTCTGTACAAAGTTTGAATAAACCCATAACAAACCATGAAACCAGAACTTATTTGGCTACTAACCTAGCTTGTGAACTTCAGTACAATCACTACATGTAGCATTTTTGCAATACACCCAAGTAATTTCAAATCTCTGAAATAGAAAAAAAAAATTGCTGGTACCTTGTCGAGCCCAACAGGACCGAGGGAGGTCTTCACGATATTGGAGACCGATTGGCATGCCACAACTGTAACGGGAAAGAAAAATTTACAAATCAAACAAAGAGCACATCAAAACAAGCGTTTGTTAGCTGAGAAAACTCAGATTCCACCGCTTCTCTGCTCAGAAACCATAAAATCAGCTGAACGAGAATAATATAAGTACCATTTTGGGTGCGAACGTCCTGGCCGGACTGGCGGTCACCGAGAATATCGACAGACATTTTCCGACGACGAGCTGTAGGTGAATCTCGAATCCACGGAGAAGAATCAGATGAAACAGGTGCTAGCAACAAGATATGGAGATCGGTGGAACCTAAAACCCTAGAGAGCGATGGAGACAGAGAGAAAAACCCTAGGCAAGCTCAGCTCTGTTGAAGAAGAAAATGCTAGTACGAGTCGTTGCGGGTTGGCGGGCATGGATGACTCGCCCAGGTAATGCAATATGGGCCTGTGGCCTAAAATATAACACGGACCTCTTTGTTTAGTAATATAGTTCGGCCCTTTTAACACCCTTTAACCCAACTTAAAGCCCACTAGCCCAATACATAAACTATTATGACTTGTTTGGATACTTACAAAAATCTGGAGGACAAAAACTTAGGAATATACCGTGTTTATGACTTCTTTTTTTTCAAATTTTTGTCACTTGAATTATACTTATACCAACATGAAGATACATATTTTGAATTATTAGTCGTATTAGACAATATATGGTGACACTACACTTGTGGTCAGTTTTGAACAAGCATAACTCACATACTGCTTAATAACCATATCAGATTAGACAATACATTATAACGCATCATGAGATAACTCAAACAAACAACTGTAAATAATAACATTATTATATCCCCCATAATTGAAGTCGTGTGGCTAAGATAAATAATTCCTTTAATCACTAGACTAATCCTAATAAGTATGTACATGACTTTGATGTTCATTATCCATAACCTCTTTCAATAGGCTGTTGTCTGTGGATGGGAAAAAAATCAGAAGGTCCAAAATGGCACAAAAGTGGCTTGCTTAAGCAAAATTGAGTATTGTAGATGGATTTTTGGTTAGAGAACTCTATCCCCAAGTAAACGGAAGTTTCCGATTCAATTCGAACTGGATTGAGAGTATTAGGGGAAAAAGAAGACAAACATTACAAACAACAAACTTCAATATCGAAATATTTGTTGTTTCTAAGAACAATGTGCAAGAGACTTGAAAACTACTTATTGACGAATAGGAGAACGAGTGATCTGAATCCTTGAAGTTTACATATAAAGAGCAGAAATGCCAGAGAGAGAGGTGAATAATGGTATGATGTTAAGAATATAGTTGGGGAGGTTTGATGAGTCCCACATCGGATAGGAGACAAGTGATGTGGTCAGGTGCGTGCTTTATAAGTAAAGCAAATGAATCGTATCAAAATCACGCAGCCGTGCGGTGAGAACAAAGCGAACTATTCTTTCGCCTTTTACTAAAGAATACCGTGTTCTCGCCGCATATAGCGGCATACGCCTATTTTTGGAGGTGTTTCCGTGAAAGGAAACTCCCAACGATCCAGTTTGCAATCATTAACCCAAGATATCTGCATGCAGATGCAAAAATAGTCGTGTAACTCAAACGAAATAGAAACACACGTATTGGTTATAATTTTTGGTGGAAATTGCAGTGTCATTACGTTTCAGGTGGTCAAATGAGTTTCGACTTCTGCCTTCATTTTCGTTTTGAGAGCACTGACATACTTGAACGCACCCATTTTGCTCACTTAAGGGGACGTTACGAAGGGTCTAAACTCGACAATACAGTGTCCTTTTTGGTAACATGAAAATCATCAATTCGAGTTAACTATCCTTAAAACCACCGTGGGTTTGTCTATCTATCGAGAATGAATATTCTTGCATGTTTGAGAAAGATTCAGAACACTTTCATGCAAGGTACCACACTGAACATAGATTTGAAAGATCAAGGTAAGTAAAGTGGACTCTGATAACAAGGAGAAATCCCTTAAAAGTATCTTAGCCAACAAAAAATCTTTATTCCAAGCTGAGACGGCGAATCTTACAAACAAGGGTTGCCGTTGGAAGATCCAGGTGGCTACCTGCATCCGATTTCACGAGATCCTTGAGCTGATCTCTTGGAGTTGAGAGGCAAGTGTGGAACGTGGAGAGGACGGGAGGGATGGGCATGGATAGGGCCGAGAGAACATTGCTCAAGTACTCAATGTCCACTGATAGCTGCTGGGCTCCTCGGTCCGATATGTACTGGATTCCCCTCAACTGCTCCATGTAAAGAGCTGTGGCACCCTCAGCAACCTTTACAAAACAAACACATAGATGGTCATTAACTTCATTTGTAGGCACAAGATATAACATATCAAAATATAAAATTTAGCCACCCATTGCACGAGGTTTTGCAAGTTGGGGATGACTATATGGGTGAGTTTTTAAAACTTGAAAGACTAGATTAGCATTTTTTTTGTATTCTAATTCAGTTGTTTTCATTCAGGCAATAATTGCAAAATATAAAATTTCACTATCTATACGATAGTATGACCAATTTAGCCACACCCATGGCACTAGCTCAACAACCGATGAACTAAATTTGCTGGCTTTTCCAAGTTGGGGTTGACAAAAGTGGTGAGTTTTGCAAGTTGAGAGACTAAATTACCATACGTTTAGGAATATTTGCATATAGCTCGCCCGAGCTATCTGCATTTTGCACTAAACATTATTTACAACTTCCCCAACTTTTTTTCTTCTTCTTCTTCACGATGTTAAATATGGTCATTGCACAGTAAATTTTGAAAGTAAAAAGTTTAAAAACCCTTCACTATTCATCACAGCAAACAACAATTATTTGATGAATAGTGAAAGGCATTTAGACTTTTTACTTTCAAAGTTGCGAGATCTGTAAATAACGTTGAAGTTGGGGACAGTAATGTGCAAATTGCATATAGCATATAGTTCACATTAGCTATCTGCAATTACACCTTTTTACATACGGTGATTATAACAGTTATCATCTATAGTTAGGGACCATTTAGGCAATAATTGCAAAATATAAAAAATTCCTGGTCTAACATACAACTGCTCAGGTGTAAATAGTTTCAAATTCAGTAAGAATCAGTTAGTTACCTTGAACATCCATTCAGTGGCAAAGAACTGAGCTTCTTCATTGTTGGTGTCGCTGTTAGAGATGCCCTCTGCAAGCGGCTCCAACTGTTGGGGTAAGGTAAGGAGATATTCCCCAACACTTGTCACGTAGGTCTGGGGGTATGCACTGAAGGTCGGTAGATGATACGCAGTTTGTTCCTCGACCGAGGACCACACTGGCAAACGAGACACATCGCTCAGGCGCTGTCGTACTTTAGATATCAGAACATCGTAGACAAGTTCGTTAACTGTGTCGGCAAATGTTGCCACCCTCTGGGAAGCAACTGGAAGTGCATGGAATCGAGGATCTTTAGACTGCATTACCCAATAAGAATAAAGTTAGTCATTCCTTGCATATTGGAAGTGCATGTAATCGAGGATCTAAAGTTACTTGATTCTAAGTACTGTCTTTTTTCAACAGTTAAAAACTGTCTATTAATCATGATACATACTCTCCATCGGTCTATCTTTTTTTGTTTGTCATTCCTTGCATTTCCGTTTTTAAGCACGGGATAAGCTTCAATATCAGAATAAGAATTTTTGGTGTTCCTTATTATTAGGATAACTTAGACATTGTGTTCTAACTTAATGGTTAAAAAAGGGAAATAAAAGAGAGCACTGAGTAAAAGAGAAAATAGAGAGATAATAGATTGGAAATGTCACCTGGTCAAGGAGATTAAAGAGTTTCCGAGCCTTGTCTGGGACATCCACAAGTCGCACAGATGCAACATCTAGGGAAGCCTTTCCACCTAAAGATGATTCTTCGCTTCCATCATGAGCAGTCAAGTGTGACTGGTTTTGATCTGCACGTGTACCGAATACCGAAACAGACAAAGTTCTGCTTAGTCTAGCAAGTGCAGCTCTTAAGGAAGCTTCGAAAACAGAGGATCTGCTTGTCAAACAGTCTGCAACTGTGAGGATCTGCAAAGCTCCTTGCACAATGGACCACTCTTCTTCATTTGAGACTGAATCAACTTTACGTGTATTTTGAGCCCCTTCCTTTCTGTCCAATCCCGTCTCCTTCTTTGAACCATCACCAATATGATCCACACCACATACAGCCCTTAATGATTTCAAGGTTTCTTGCAAGGAAGAAATATACTGTAACATTATGTCATCAAGTGCAACAATTAGCTCATCTGCCTCTGAACCACCAGTAAAGCTGATGCACCTCTCTACAGCTGCTTCAAGAAGTACAATAACTTGAGGAATAGATTCCTCCATTCTCCGAACTGTTTCACTGAGTTCAATTCCTTGAGCCCCAACACCACGAGTGACAGCTCCCCTTAGATCCACCCCAGAGATCTCAGATGAAAGAATAGCTCGCTCCATCTGCCCATACCTAAAATTAACATATAAGCAAATATTAACTGACAGGGAACATCAGGACACAATTTACAGTTAATGGCAGAAAGGAATACGAATATAGATCGATATAAGTTTCTGAAAAGTAATGAAAACTATCATTAGTCGGGCATCACAGAGAAAAAAAGTTTTTAGTTTACATTTGATTAGAGCTCCTTACCTCTGTTTAAAGGACTCATATGGAGCGTACACGGACTTCAATGTATCCACTAAAACCCGAAGATCAGATTCTGAGAACAAGTGCTGAACATTCCTTGCGAAGGTCCCCGTCATATTGTGTAATTCAATAAGGGCCTCTATATGCTTAGTTTGAATCTTGATACCCTTTGGCATATCCCCAGATAAAATATCTAATATACCTGAAGTTATAAATAAGCCGTATAAGGAACTTGACAACCTTATGACTAATCTCTATTTTAAAACCAAAGAGCTCAAAGTTGAATGAACACATGACTATTAATGCACCTTGGAAACTAACATCCAACACGAAAGCATCAGAAAACAGTAAGGTTAATTCATGATGAACCAAACATGTGCTAGGTTTAATAAGGTAGCCACATCTTATGCTCAACAACCCTAGAACAAACAACTTAACAAGACACTTCCAAAAGCAACTGCTGAAGGGCCAGGATCTATCCCCATCGGAGCATTATACTATTGGATGAAAAACTAATATTTTCAAGAAGTTCTAAATGATGTCAAATGACCTTTTGCCAATGCTTTTGTTTCAGGAACCACATCTCCGATTGCAAGGTTGATACGAGAAACAAAACTAGCCCCTATGGCTCCCATTGTTTCGCTCAGTAACTTTGGGATAAGAGTTCTGTAATCATCAGGAAAAGCAACCATACACCTGCAAACAACAGTATCACCAACTGCTTATATTTTCCAAAGGTAAGGAATTTAGCATAAAGGTAAAACATGGAGGTATCATTTCCATTCTGGCTATATATGTTGCAGAAATATAAACTCGAATTTAGCATAAAGGTTGTGAGGTATCTTCATTGGGGATGTATACGGTTAGGAGATTTAACATATTACTTCCAGAGGTAAAACATGGATATTTAGCAAGATGATAATTTATACCAAGAGAAAGCTAATAATTTCAACAAAACTATACCATTTCCATTCTTGTTCAAGATAAAGAAGCAATTCATCATAGAAATTTGGCAACCAGCTGAAGAATGAAACTGAAGGTAAACTTGATTGAAACTCGTTACTCTTTGAGGGCTTTTCGCCTTCATTCTTCTCATTTGCAAGCTTATTAGCTCGTTGTCTAGAGTCAAAATCTTCCCAGAGCTGCTTGATAGGCTTTAAGTGAACTTTTGTATAATGCACCTCTAGAGATTTAAACCTCCCAATTCGAATGAGAATTCCTCTCAAATCTTGAGCAACATCAACCTGCACAACATTTTAAGGTGGAAAATCTGTAAGACAAACAGTTCCCAACAAATTCCAATAGCTGAAAAAGTTTGGTGAGGAGAATGTGACCTTGCGATTAGATAATGCGTCTGTAAGACGAGGTTGTACCATAGCATCTAACCTATCCTCCAAGACCTCAAGTTGCTTTCTCACATTAGCAAATTCAGCAACCTAAACATGGAAGTTGGAAATGAAATAAAGTAATGAAATTATAATTGGGCATTATGCCTGATACTGATCCATTATGTGGAAACCCTGATGAAAAATACTACCTCCCCAACAGCAGACAAGCAATGCCTCATGTTGGCCAAGGTTTCTGCAGCCCGAGGAAGATCACCACTGGCGAAGACATCCTCCACAGTTGAACTTAATTGAGTTAACCCAGCAGCATCCTGTAATCAAATGCAGATAAGAAAAATATGCAAACTTAAACTCAGGCTTCATGGGCTAGAGAGAGAATTCATATTATCCACATATTACAAATAAATAGAGGAAACTCAACCTGCAATGTCTTGTATGCCGCTTCCATTCTCTGCTTGACAGTATCAACTTTAGCAAGGGCCGATATAGATTCTGCCGAGGATCCTTCTGCCTGAATAATGAGAGAAAAAAAAGATGAAGATAAAAGAGACTTTATTACATATAGAACACGACGAATCACATGCATTACGATAGACAACAAGAGGTTAAACTATCCACGTTTGATGAATTTGGTACCTAGCTTACTACTGTCTCTTTGAAAGGATTAGCAACCTTATACTACTGATTACAAACTAAAAATGTTAAGATAGGGATATTTCGCGTTACAAGTCAACTGGCCAATCAAGATACTCCCGTTCTCATTACCACCCTTATTCTCTTACATTCCCCATAACCATTCCACCCAAATAATAAAGAAGGATGAAACTACAATTCCCAAATGATTAAATTCTATTAAACATGTGACAGTAGTGCATACAAATGGAAAACAAAGGAACGATAGCATTCTTGATGAGTTGATTCACATTTCTCTCAAAATCCATATTGCAATGCAATCTAAATGAGAACATATCTAAAATAAGTACGTCATAAATGTGGAAGTGCTACTTCCCTATTCTACCTACCCCTTCAATCACTAAATTCCAGGTAGCTAACCAAGTACCAGAATAAAGCAAAGAACCACTTTGTCTCCCAACATACAATTTCTATCAAACTCTGAACATACTACTAAGTAGCCTTCTTTGATGATATCTGACCACAAATTCCTACACGAGCATCCCCAATAGATCATGCACACCCATCATCAAATTCGCACTCAATATCTCTAATTAGCATTACTATCTTAACTAATCCCTACCTTATAAAAGCTCAATTTGAGCAATGCTACGGCCTAACACTCGAATCCAACAATACTACAGTCAAATTTCCAACATGTAAAGCTCAATTTCAACAACACTACAGCTAAAAATCCTCGAATTCCCTCTAACAACGGAAATTGAATCAAGTGAAACGGAAAATAAGGAAAACGAAATGCAGACCTTCTTCAGCTTCTGGAGGATTCCGGAGACGGCAGAGCGGAGGGAGATGGCGTCGTCCCGAAGGCGGACGACGTCGCGGGTGGCGCGAGGGACGCGCAGGAGAGCTGCGGAGCTCTGCTCCTCCAGAGAAGCAGCCATCTCCTCGGAGACCATCTGGAGCTTCATTTCCAGATCCACCATGTGCTTGTCCAGAGGGTCCTGCGGGTGCCGACTCTTGCACGCCGAGTTGATCCATTTCTTCGGATCAAAACTCTCGTCGGAGAACGGACCTAGATCCAGCATCACGCCGAGTCCTTCGGCTTGGATCGGACTACTTGGAGACTCAGCCGAGCTGAATTCGATCGAGGATTAACAAAGAGAAAGGAACCAAGGTGTGTATCTGAGAGTTTACAGTTATTAACTGTGACAATGGCGATTGTGCAATATGGGCCAATTTCAATGGGCTTCTCACAACTGAGGCGTGCGTTTCAGCAAAATGAAGCCTTTTCGGGC
>JAYMSW010003669.1:0-11904 GCA_036897725.1 Erodium texanum
TTAATATATTAATTAAATACGTAGCCCTTTTGTGAGTGTGAGCATCTCGTTACTTGTCTAGTCCATCACATGTATATCATTTTTAAAACATTATCACCGTCCAACGTACTATTCATGCATGTAGACTCAAAATAGGTTTGTTCATCGGTATCGGATCGAGAAAAATATAAACGTGCTATATATGATATCACCTTGCGTTATTAGTTTAGCTATTACACTCATGGTAATTAAAATCCAAAATAATCTTACATTGTTTCAATAATTTGTATGCAAGGCGACAAAAGGATCAAACCGTAACATCGAACTTTTATATAAAAGTTATTTATTGTAAGTTTAAGTTAATTGAATCGAATCAGATCATATGTACAGTTGACAAATAAATCAAACGATTCATATTTCTGTTGTGTCGTACAAACATGAGCATTTGTCATGTTTGTCAAATTATAATGTCAATTATCTTGAATAAAATAGTCTATTAGATTGCTTAAATGAAAATAGTATATATTCACACGTCGAAAGCTTGAATGAAATTAGAAGTAACGTAGATGATATTGGAAATTGTATAATATTTTAAAAATAATTACACATAAAGAAACATTTATCGCATTTAAATTCTCTACAATTTCTTAGTGTAATTCAAGAATAGGACAACATAAATTTAAAACGTAATGAGAAAAGTTAAAATAATCCACTTAAACATTTTAAAAAAACAAATCATATTAAAATCATATTTAATTAGGATGTCTTAGTTATGTTTGTCTAATTTATATAATTATTAATTTATAATATGAATAATAGATATCCGAGTTACATAAGTTTTTCTAAAAAATATATTATCTTATCAAAACTCTGGTAAAAAAAAAATTAAGACTACAAAAAAATCCTTTCTTCTACAAAAAGGTGAAAAAAGGGAAGCATATATATGCAAGAGACACGATGTATACATAATTAGCACGAGTTCTTAATTATGGTCATATACAACATTAAACCCAAGGATTAGTGGAGCAATTGAATTTTTTTGTTTTTGATAAAGGTGGAGCAATTGACTTTTAATCTCTTGACTTCACGACAAATAACACAAAAAAAAAAAAAAAAGCAAAGACCCTGATTTTTGACTTTGAAGTTCCCAAAACGAGATTTTCCACAGAATTAAGTAGTATTTATATTAGTTTTAAAAAAAAAGGTAGTATTATATTATTAATTAATATTCCAAAAAGTTTTTTTTTTCTTTTCAAATCACTAAACAAATATGCTTATTGACCAGAGAAAGGAATGAAGATGATAATACCTTTTCGTATGGTCTAATGGTTGGGTCGTAACTATGATTTTTCTGTTTCATGGGATTGTCCGAATTTCAGTTTAAGAACATGAAGTGTTCGGCTGATTGCAAATAATAATAAGAGATAAAATTTGCTTTATTTGGATTCGATTGAACATGGGATGTTTTGTTTTTCTTGGAAAATTAAAATAGAAGATGAAGTTTTATTCATGAGAATTTTATGGATTATGCTAATATGATTTATATCGAACACATATCACTTATCATTTAAATTTGTATTTTTGAGAGTTTTACCTGTTTATTTGAAGTAGATTAAGTTTTAATAAGATGTCATGATTTAGTATTTATTCGACTTATATCCCTAAAGGTCAATGAACCCGTATATATCGTTTCACATAAATTTAGATAACTAGACTCTCAATCGGGCTTACATGTAAATCCTCCGGATCAATAAAAACATATCGTTTTACCACTTCATAAGATATTTTAGACTTTCTATCTATTAGTTTTTTGGACTTTTAATCAAGTGGGTCGTGCTTCGATATTCATTTTTTTTTTTAATTTTGAAATAAATAACACATACATTACGTATCAACCAGGAAATTTACATATCAATTACTGAGCATGTAATACAAACTTCAGACTTGATAGGAATAACAATTCATGCAGTCAGTTTTGAATGATTATAACTCACATATTGCTTAACAATATCAAACCAAACAGTATAACAGACGTACACATGAGACAATCTAAAACGGACAAATAACAAATAACGTTTAACAACGTTATCTCTACCAAAATTTAAACTTTGGTGGCCAAAAAAGAAATAACTCCCTAAACTACCGGACTGTCACGACGGCTTTGATATTCAAACTAATTTTGTTCGAGTTAAATATGATTACACGACAAATAATACTCTATCCTTCAAATAAAACACAATTATGTTCTATACCTTTTTACATGAACTACGTAAAGGAAGAAACAGATCAAGTTTAGAGGAAAATGTTTGGTTTGGTGGAAATAATAGTGATGAAATGAAATCATCCTTATTTGGAGAGTTTAATGGGTTATTTTCATATGCCAAATATGGAACGTGAGATGTTTGGTTGTTTTGGAAAAATGCTAAAAAGAAAATACACGTGAATATGATGTTTTATTGGATAAAAGAACTTTATTAAAACCTAAGAAAATACTTCTCTTTTTTTGCTCTATCTTCTTAGGATTGGCTCTCATGGAAACTAGTGTCAATGTATAAGACGTATCTTAACTCAATAATAATAATAATAATAATATATACAAATTACAATTTTGTTAGGAAGGAAATAATGTTAATTTTTATCAGTAAAGAATAAATATTTCGATTATGTACGTAAAATATTAATATTTTTTCTAAAGAAAATATATTTCATCAATTCTTGCTGAAAGACGGATAGACATAAGATCCTGAAATGAAAAATTTGTTATTATTGTTCAATGAAAACCAATTTTTACTTCATTGATTAACGAAAAATACCAATAATATTCCTCAAAGAAATTCTAATATTACAGTTTAACATAACGTACTATATGATTTCAAATATGAATGATTACATTTATTAACTTTATTATTTAAATATAATATATAGAACGATCATTTTAAAAATACATATTATCAGTTGTATTAGGAACTCATAATAAATTAATGATCATGTTTTCGTCTATAGAGTCATTTTGTTAAAATAAAAGAATATATACATATATTGATGTTTTAGAAGCCACTCATCACCCTACAACATATCACGTGATATAATAACCCAAAACAATGAATGATTACGTCATTGCATATAGCATGAGAGGATCTAAAATTCCGACAAAACAAAAGCAAGTCTCCAATAGCTAGCTAGTGGCTTTCTTAGGAAACTCAGAAACGTGAGTATGACGTGGCAACCTACTATTACCTCTAAGAAACGTTAAAGTGAACAGATCCGTAGCAGATTAAAGATCCTCCCGATCATATCTAGTTTCAGCCTAAAAGGAGGATAAACGAAGAGAAGAATTTAAGAATTAAAAATAATAATAATAATCAATTTTCAACACGAGACAGTGACTCGTACTCGGAAAATTTTAATTGTTTATTTGACGTTGCTGGTCAAAATTAAAGACCGACAATTTTGAATCCACGACATTAGAGACTTCATATATATCTTCTTCTATAAATACCCATATCATCTTCATCAGCAAAGACATAAAAACACAAGAATTCAAGAGATAAAAAACAACAACCTAGAAATGGGGTTTTCCGGCATAATCTTGGCCGTGGTTTTGGTTCTTGTGTCGACGGCAATGTGGAGGTTGATGTGGTGTTTCTGGGTTTCTCCGATGAGAGTTTATCGGAAGCTCAAGAGAAATGGGTTTTCGGGCCCGGCTCCGAGCTTCCCTATGGGGAATCTCCGGGACATGAGGACGATGATGATGGCCACTTCTTGTCCTTCTTCGGACATCATTAGCCATGACATACACTCCTCTGTGTTTCCTTTTTTTTCTCAATGGGAGAAGTCTTTTTGTAAACATTTTTTTTTTTTTTTTTTTTTTTTTTTTTTTTATAATCAGAATTATGGTAAGCATTGTTCATATGTATATATACATGCAGTGTCGAATTCAAAGGAGTGTAGGGTATTCCACGATATATCTTGTTCTCGAAAGTTTTATAATATCGTAGAACTTTCAATTATCTTCAATTTGATATTTTATAAGCCTAAATTGGAAATCGTACGAAAAAGTTACTTTATGTACTTTAAAATACAATTTTTTTAATTCCAAATTTTCTAACGATCCGATTGTTGATAGCATACCCTAAATTATATTCTTGATTCCACCTTTGTGTACGTGTAAATTCATTTTTCGAAAGACCATCTAGAGTTCTGATTTAAAACGATGGAGGGACACTAAATTTACAAACTATCTGAGTTTGGAAGCATTTGTGCCCTAGAGTTATTCTTTTGCGACTTAAACTGTATACAAATTTGATCAGCAATTCTTAATCTAAATTCGATCTTGAACCAATCTTAAAATCAAAACACTCGATATCATAAGTGAAAATAATCACCTCGATAGACATTGTATATAAGTCGTTATTGTACTTTCTTGTCTATCATAGTATATGTCATAACAACTGGAAAAAAAATGACAATGAATATCTTCAATACGTATCGTAATTATTTATATATAGGGTCAATAAGAAGAACAATTGTGACTAAAGTTTGTGTAGATTTTATTTTAACACATGTTTTTATTATATATATGTATAATAACACATTTAACTTTTGATATTGTAGGGAAGGTGTTCATATATTGGTTAGGGACAGAGCCATTTCTATACATAGCAGACCCAGAGTTCTTGAAGAACATGTCGAGTGGAGTTATGGGGAAAAGTTGGGGAAAGCCAGATGTGTTCAAGCGAGATAGGAAGCCCATGTTCGGTAATGGTTTGAACATGATCGAAGGAGATGATTGGGTTCGTCACCGCCACATCATCACTCCCGCCTTCTCACATACCAATTTGAAGGTATATATATCGAGAATAAATATCAGTCAGATCTTATCTTTATTGGAAAATTGAGAAATAGTATTCTCCGAGAACTCATATTAATTTTTTTGTATTAAGTGTATGAGCATGTGACATATAGCTAGATACACAAATATGCCTATTTTGGAAAGAAAAAAGAAACAAGAAATGTTACCTAAAAATGTAACTATTTATGTCAACTTAGTATGAACTTATGACTTGATCGGGAGATTCAGACAATTACATGAGTCTTAATCATTAAAGCAAACAAAAATCTTTTGGAGACAGGGATAGAAATAGAATGGACGGTCGGTAAGTTTGGTTTTAGATACAAATTAACATGTTTGACATTTTTTTTCTTTTACCAGGCCATGACGAGCTTGATGGTGGAGTCCACTACGAACATGATGAACAAGTGGACAAGCTCCGGCAAGCCGGAGATCGACGTCGAGGAGGAAATCATATTACTCGCCGGAGAGATCATAGCCAAGACAAGCTTCGGCATAAGCTACGGCAACGGAAGGAAAGTTTTTGAAAAACTAAGAGCCATGCAGGTACAACTTACTCCTTACTAAAAGCCTATACAGTGTTGGTTGATTTTATTGCAAGTGTCGACTGGTTTTGGTATCAATTCCAGCTGGTTTATGTTACCAATGTAGGCTAAGTTTTAGTGTCAAACTTTGTCTGACTTAGATGCACTTCTATTACGCTTCAGGTCATCTCATTTAAATCTAGTCTGATCGTATACGGCACGGGAGTTATGCTTAGTAAAAATCTAATTGTAGGAATTGTATTCCCACTATGTCTAGATTTGTTAAGGCTTCGATTCTGTTCCTTCAACAGCCCTTATGTATATTTTATAAAATTTGCCGCACCTATTTCAAAAAAGAATCTATCTTTTTTCACGTATCACCAACTTATTAGCCCACCCACTGATTCCACTAAGGTTTCTGGTCACCTCCGTATGGCCAATGTTTACCTTAATTCAAACACCTGAATCCATATCACACCCTATAGTGGCTCATGTAGTCGTTTGAGTGAATTTTTGAGAGGAAGCGAGGACGAAAATACACCCACTATAGATGCTCGAATCTGATATCATTCTTGTCTAATAAAAATCGTTCATCTAATACACTTTCTATTTGATACGTAAAACTAATATTTCAATTTGAAATCTGACACGATATATTATACAGATGACTCTCTTTAAATCGAACAAGTTCATTGGTGTTCCTTTCGGGAAGTTGATGGATCCTAAACAGAGCTTGAAGGCCAAGAGGCTGGGCGAGGAGATCGACGGCCTCCTCATGACGATCATAACAGCCCGGAAAAAGTCCGCCGGAGACGGGTTACCGGCGCAGGACTTGCTAGGGTTGTTATTAAAAGAGAACCACGTGGATGGGAAGTTGGGGAAGACGTTGACCACAAGGGAAATGGTTGACGAGTGCAAGACCTTCTTCTTCGGTGGCCACGAGACCACGGCTCTGGCGCTGACGTGGACCCTCCTCCTGCTAGCGCAGCATCCGACGTGGCAAGACCAGTTGAGGGAAGAGATCAAGGAAGTGGTTGGAGACAAGGAGCTTGACTCCTCCATGCTTGGTGGTCTAAGAAAGGTATGCTAATTAAAAGAAAAAAAGAAAAAAAACTCCACTCATGCATATATAATATTGGAATTTTTAATCTAATATTTTATATTTAGTCTTACCAAGATTTGAATTAATATGAAAGAGAGAATTCTCGTACATATAATTAATTAGTGAATTAGGTTAAGATGTTTTGAGTTCATATTGGTCAAATTCAACAGGTCAACTAGATTGACCACACGTCTCCTAGCGAGTGACGTGTGTACATACCACACATAGATGATGACGCCATCGACTTTAGACTCAGCGAAGCGTCATAACTTTACACGTGGCAGACCCAGAGAGTTTGAATGTCAAAAATTCTCCCTAAATTAAATTAGATTCAGACAATGTGCATGCACACGTGACCGACCAAGAACATTCCTCCAAACACTTTGGAAGCTACCTAATCAATTAATTATAAGACTAACATATATTTAATGTTAGACTTGATTTAGCAAACTTGGTATCTAGTTTAGCTATGTAAAAGCAAGATTAATGTGGTTTTTTTTTTGTCAACAATGCTGACTTTAAGTATCGATATTTTCAATCTATTGACAGAACATTTTTTCTTTTTATCATTAGACTCGCTCTTCATAATTATTTATATCTTTTTTTTATCAACAATTTATGCAGATGAGTTGGGTGATGAACGAGGTGTTAAGGCTATACGCTCCGGCGCCAAATGTACAACGTCAAGCAAGAGAAGACATCAAAGTCGGCGACTTGACGATTCCAAACGGAACCAACATGTGGATCGACGTCGTTTCGATGAACCACGACGTAGAGCTGTGGGGCAGCGACGTTCACGAGTTCAAGCCGGAGAGTTTTAGAGACGACAATCTCTACGGCGGGTGTAAGCACAAAATGGGTTACGTGCCGTTTGGGTTCGGAGGAAGGATGTGCGTGGGCCGGAACTTGACGATGATGGAGTATAGGGTTGTGCTAACCTTAATCCTGTCCAGGTTTTCTTTTTCCGTCTCCCAAACATACCGTCACTCGCCGTCGATTTTGCTCTCTCTCCGGCCCAGCCACGGCCTGCCTCTGATTGTACGGCCGCTCTAAGTAGCAATGTCAAAATAATGACGTCAGTAACATAGTATTATGTTTTTTGTATTTTTTTTTCTGGTTGGGTCTTTTTGGAAGATTGGAATATTAATTGGTACTCTAAAGTGGCCCAAAGCAATCATTTGGGCCGAAGCCCGATAGTTACTATGAAATTTTCTCGTCTTTTATCAATTTATATCATTAGCTTTTCTTTTAAACAAGAAATTAAAAAAAAAATGTCATAGAGAAAGAATCTACCGATAGTAACGGTTAAGTTTTATTTTTTATAAATCACAACGGTCATCTTCATAGTGTGATAATTTATAACAGTTAACCTTGCTTTTTTTACATAATTATAATGGTTAAATTTGGATTTTATAAAATCACTATAGTTATCTATTTTTTTTTATGAAAACATGTCTTAAAACTTTATTAAATAGTCAGGTCAATTACAATCTCAGCCGGAACAGGTTGAGGCAAAGGAGCAAAATGGAAATCAAGAACAGAATATAAACGAGCATCCCGAGCGAGAGTATGAGCTGTTACGTTCTCTGATCTTCTAACAAACTTGATTGTGACATGTTTGATTTGATTCATAATAGCACGATAGTCATTTATAATATGACTCAAGGGGGTTAACACCTGACCGGAACTCTGGAGCATCATCACAAGCCCCAAACAATCCGATTCCAACTCAACAAATTGCCAACCATTGTCCCGAATCCAACTCAGAGTGTCCCGAATACCTTTAGCCTCCACCATCTTTGGATTCGTTAGGCTAGGAACTGTCCGGCAGAACCAACCGATAACATGCCTTGTCTACGACCGGGCTATCACCCCAACTCCACCCAGATTGTCCTTTCCAAACGTCTACATTCATCTTCAGATATCCCGGCCTCGGCATGGAACAACGGAGAACTCGCACGACATCATGGACACTAGGACTATCCCGAACGTGCTCCTGGGACCAAGTGACCAGTTCAATGCGAGCCTTAGAGATAATCCCTGGAAATGGGACTGGTTTTTGGTGCCAAACTAGTTCATTTCTTGCGAACCAAAGCTCCCACATGATCGTTACAATCAAGCCACACTCCGATCTTGAATGTTTCAAAGCCCAATTAAATACCTGAGAGAGAAGCGATTCCGAGTTGGAATTAGAGAAGACAATATTCACTTCTACCCATACCCGTCTGGCAAATTCACAACCCACCAGAACATGCTCTATGGACTCCGGTAATTGACATCTTGGATAGTAAGGTAGGACTTGAACAAATCGTTCTCTAAGCTGAACTAAAGTTGGAAGATTACCTGCGCAGGTACGCCATAGCAGATGTAGCATTTTTGGAGGTGCTGGGATCTTCCACAATAGCTTCCAGGCTCGGTTATCATCATCAACTACCCACCAATTATGGGCAATTTGTAAACTCCGATAGGCACCCCGAACCACATACTTCCCCGATCTATCCATAGACCAATACCAACTATCGCATCTCCCTTCCCTACTCAACGAGATAGAGATAATTCCATTCGCTTCATCAGAATCAAAAAGATCATAGACAACCTCCACATTCCACTTACCCCCTTCCAGAATCATCGCGATGGTTTATTATGTGCTTTTTACACAGTCATTTAATTGTATGCAAATTTAAAAAATATCAATCACGTGATGAAAATAGATATTTTAAATTCCCAAACTATCATTCGGATACTAATTTTCATTACTTTAATTCACCTCGTTAATAATTTGGATAAAATGATAATATTGTATAGTGTTCCGGTCAAATTTATTTACATCACGAAAGTCCTACTTTAAAAATAACTAATGTGATTAGTAAAATGACAAAACTAATTGTTGAGTTAATCATTGCAATTGATAAATTCTCTTCCTAAGAATACACAAAAGAAGAGCATGACGAACATGAATATGCATGATGTGGAGGCCTATTATTAGTAATTGGAATACGAATAACTGGACAGCTCCGTAGCGGATTATATATTCTCCAGTTCACGAGGAAATTAAAAGAGGAAAGAAATAAAAACAGTTTTACACAAAAAAAAATGAAATTCCTATATTATTCCATTTCTTTATTTTGCCGATTCAAGATCGAAGAACGACAATTTTGAATTCACAGGAGACATTTAATCTTGTTCTATAAATATATTCATTATTAGATTTTGTAAACATTCTTCGCCTAATTTATTACTAACGTGCGTGCATTCATTTATGATTACATAATAGGAATCTAAGTATTCACATGTATATCACGTATATATATTCACATGTATATCATGCATATATATACTCATATAAATTCACATTATCGAGTACATATATTTTATGAGAGCAACAAGAAACAACACACATGAAACAAAGAAACAACATAGAAAGGAGTTTATCGTATTATTATTAGCAGTGGTTCTGGTTCTTATCGGGTCGGTGGCATTGTGGTCTTTTTGGGTTTCTCCGATGAGGGCTTATCGGAAGCTCAAGAGCAATGGGTTTTCCGGTCCGGCTCCGAGGTTCCCTATGGGGAATCTCCGGGACATGAGGAAGAAGACGACGGCCATTTCTTCACCTTCGGACATGATCATTAGCCATGACATACACTCCTATGTGTTTCCTTATTTTTCTCAATGGCAAAAGTCTTATGGTAATTGCATTGCGCATATATCACAAAATTCGCATATACTTAAATAATTACTTTTCTGAACGACATATACAAAGTTTTGATTCAAAAAAATATATATTCCATGGTACATAATATGATTAAAAAACCAACATTAGATTTCTTACTAGGCCATGTTCGTCTGGACAATCAACGAAACTCAAAATCATTACTTTAATTATCCCATGATACATGTTATGGTTAGAACATTAGATTTTTTATTAGACAGTGTTCGTATGGACCAGTCAATAGTTATAATCGTGTGCTTTGTATATATTAATGCAGGGAAGGTGTTTGTCTACCGGATAGGAACGGAGCCATTTTTATACATAGCGGATCCAGAGTTCTTGAAGAACATGTCAAGCAGAGTTACGGTGAAAAGTTGGGGAAAGCCTGATGTGTTTAAACGTGACAGAGAACCTATGTTTCGGGATGGTTTGGTCATGACTGAAGGCGATGACTGGGTTTGTCACCGACACATCATCAGTCCTGCCTTCTCCCCTATCAATTTGAAGGTATAAGTATACATGTATTGATCTAATGATTCAGATTAGTATCTTATTTAATATATTTTTTATCAGGCCATGACGAGCTTGGTGGTGGAGTCTGCCACAAACATGCTAAACAAGTGGGCAAGCTCCGGCAAGACAGAGATCAACGTCGAGAAGGAAATCACATTACTCGCCGGAGAGATCATAGCCAAGACAAGCTTTGGCATAAGCTACGGCAACGGGAGGAAAGTTTTTGAAAAACTAAGAACCTTGCAAGTAAGTTATAGTTACTCTCCTTCGTTTCTTTGAACATATATATTGGTCTTTATCATGTGATCTATGATACGAATACAAGTATATAAAGAAAATGAATATATAAAAAGACTATAGAGAGACCAAATTAATAAAATCGATCTTTTTTCATTATAAAGTCCAACCAGATATATATAGATCCATTCATAAGAGTTCCATTTTTTTAATAGATAAATTGTATACAATTACCTTTATAATTGTTCACAAACATATGATTTATAGAAAATTTTCATAGACACATGATTACTCTTATAAATTTTTTCGTGTTACTGTCAAATAAAAAAGACAGAAACTATCATTTTTTTTTCACGTAATTTTAAGATTGTCTAATTTCACATAACTATTGATTCTTATTATATAATTTTTCAATTTAAATATATCGTAAGGAGAATTTCAAAAATAAAATCATATTAAAATTGAACAATAAAAAAATGACAATGAACAATTCTCAAAGACTGTCACATCTTAAAGTCACATCTGCCATGTATATGTTTGATGTAAAAAAAATTATAAAAATTCGTAGATTGTGTTTATGTTGTGTGATTGTGGCATGTGAGAACTCGTGATAAGAGTAATTATATATGTGTCAGTGTGTGGAAATTGAATATAAAGTTATGTGTTTGGAAGTCATTATCAAAAATATTTATGTCAACTTAATATATGTATATATGTGTTGTGTAGATGACTCTTTTCAAGTCGAGCAAGTTCCTAGGCGTGCCTTTCGCAAAACTATTGAACCTCGAACGGACCTTGGCGGCCAAGAGGCTGGGTCTGGAGATCGACGGCCTCTTGACGGCGATCATAAACGCCCGGAAAAAGTCCGCCGGAGACGGCCCGTCGCAGGACTTGCTAGGGTTGCTATTAAAAGAGAACCATGTGGGAAGACGTTGACCACAAGGGAAATGGTTGACGAGTGCAAGACCTTCTTCTTCGGCGGCCACGA
>JAYMSW010003670.1:0-11903 GCA_036897725.1 Erodium texanum
AAAAAAATTAATTCAATTTTATAAAATATATTTCTAGGTAAAAAAGAAACAGATTTTTTATTTTTAGGTTTAGGATTTTAGGGTTTCAATTCTAAGGGTATTTTTGTCATTTCAAAAAAATGAACAGTAAACTAACAGATTTTGAAGCGGTGTAAATTTTAGAAAGGTTAGTGGGTTAAAGAAAACAAGGCTAAAAGTTCATGCACTTATATGAAAATCGCATATACATTTGTACACGTAATTGTAATTAACTCTAAATAAAACTTTGTTTGACGGGTAACAATAAGATAAGAAGAAAATAAAGGGTGCAAGTGTGGGGTAAGAGTTAGATTAGAGGTAATTTAGAGTAAATTAAGATTTCTTGCTTTCTTACTGATAAAAAAAATACCCCAAATTATTCATGCCTGGTAAGGAGGTTATATATAGTAACTTCAAAAAATAACATTCTTATTAATACTTGAACAAAATTAGATCATTAATAGTTGTGTCATTCGCCCGGTATGATTATGAGTTCCTCATAGAGAATTGTTATTCTAACCTTGTCTTCTTAAAAAAAAAAATTGCTTTTAACTTATTAGGGTTTTTTTTTCTCTATACGCATGTCTTTCTTCTGCTAGGGTTTTTGTGTTGTCAAAGTTTTAGAGAGGGGGATGAGTGCTCCTCTAAGCATGCTCTCCTCCTCTTCGGTTCCTTTCCTCCTTGTTGCTGTTGAATCCAGTCCTTGTTGGGGCTCTTCTACCGGATCTACCCATCATCCAGCTGAGTGTGAAGTCCGTCATGAGGTAGTCCTTCTTCAGGTCATGGTTTAGCTACTGCAGGAATTTTATTCCCACCAAGTCTAAATTTTGTGAGGACTATTACCCTAGTCGTTTCATCAGTTGTTATATATGTCATTATGTTGATATATAATATTGTGGCAATTTCTTTTCAAAAAAAAAAACTACTTATTCCAAGCTAAAGGCCTTACTATTACCAAGAATTGAATCGTGCAAAAGCATGAAACCAGAATCTCACCTGCATGCATATATCTCAGGTTACATACAAATCTAAAATTTAATGTCCAAACTGGAAGTAAAAAGTCTAGCTAGATTTATCTTCGGCTGGCACTTGGTTTTATTTTTCTTTCCTCGAGGAGCGGATAGAGGACTTAAAATCCATTAGACCTTCCATCGTTATTAGGAAAATTTAATTTAACACTTGAACGCACTTTTAATGTAGTAGACGTGTTATGCTCTGTACAGATTTAAGCATTCAAGCATGTTTGGTGTTACATGTACAAGATCAAGAAACCAGTTGAAACTTCGGATTGGATCTTAAGCTGATGTTCCTATTCTTGAACAAAATGATCTGTAGAGTCATCATTTACCATTGTTCTTGAATGCGATGCGTATGCTGAGCAAAAGAAAAACAGACCATGATATTCTTTCTAACTGAACAAAGATTAACACTATATATACATGTTTACATTATTTGAAACCATGATTTTCAAATGAAAATCAAGAAGAATCCAAACTCAACCCTCCAGGTATTGATGCATCAGAAAGATTACCCGGATTCAATATGCCAATATCTTTTAAGGAAAATGCAATACCTGAAAATAGTATGTATATGAGATGTTTTCTCAAAGAACCGCCAAGACCCGACTATGGTTCTCTCCCAATACCCATATAGGGAAAATGTTCTTGTATGCGGCATAAGTAATCATACAATTCTTGTTGAACACCCCCATGATTTGCTGCAATGAGAAGATTAAAGAATGATTAAACATTTTGCGTACGAGATTGAGGGCAAACATTATTAGTACATGGATTTACTTTTGGATAACATATATTGAAGTCACCAAATGTTTTCAAAAAGCATAAACCCGTCTTACTAATTTCTTACACAAGCATAAGAAAGTAACTGAAAGGACAATAAAGAGAGTGGGGCAAAAGGATGCTTGGATGCAGTTCTTTGACATTTCTTCAAGGGGAAATTACATGTCATAACCATGTAACTTGTATCATGTCACCTCCCGTAAGTGTTAAACTTGTATAACCACCCATAACAAAGTTAAAATTAGTAATGAAATATCAAAAATACCCTTGTTTAAAAAGTTTAATCTGGGTGAAATATTGATTGTTTTTTAAATTTAGTATTCAAAGGGTATTTTCGGTATTTTAAAGATTTTTTCTGTCACTTCTAACAAACGAAAACGAAAGTTTATAGTGGTGAAATGATACAAAGGTAACATTTAGGGTGGTGACTTAATATAATTTTAAATAAATGGGGGTGACATGATACAAGTTACAAAATAGCGATGGTAACATGTACTTCCCCCTTTCGGAATCAATAGTTAGGTAAGAGAATGCAACACCATGCTACTAACATGGGCAGCATAATCTGGACATTCTCAAATTCTGTGACTTGGCCTGAAGCGCCATTGATAAAAGTTCAATATGCAACCACCATATATAACATGTATTATTTTGTATGGTGGACAATTGTGGCATATAGCTATACAGGCAGGTGCTTGTACGGAATAGAAAAACCAGTTATCTGAAGATTGAAATCTTATTAACAATGCAGTCAATTAAGAAGGCTATTTGGTAAGTGGTGAAGGATTACCTCCTGTGGAAAATCTCCATTCTCCATTTGGGAGTTTATTAGACATCTGGCTGCACGATGCAATGGCGTTGGCTCTATCTCAGCCTGCTCCAATAATTCAAAGGTCATATATGTGATAATTGCATACTCAAAATGTACAACCCCAAAATCTAGTTGATTGGTTCAAGTATGCTTTAGATCAAGTTTTTGGATATTTCAATTAAAAAAAACAACTAAACTAACAAGTTCCACTACAAATTCAACAACTGCATGCCAAATCCTGAGGTGATTTGGTATAACTTGACAAGTACCTGTCGAGCATCAATAAGAGCCAACAAAGCCCAACCGGTATTTACTACGTGAGATCTGTTTCCCTTAACATTGGTGTACACTTGGAGAGAAAAACAGAAAATAAAAAGGATTGGATTTATAATAGGTGAAAAGATGATATGGTGTTAATAATACCAGTAATTTCCCCATACCTGCGGTTATTGCTGATAAAAACTACAATACCAGTAACTTCGCCCAACTTTATTCATTTTAGGAGTAAATATTATCAAGAACCATTTGCAGGTAACTACCATTTTTGTTGATCAATTTAATTATTGGACTGCAGTTCTAGTAATGAAGGATTACAGAAACAATGGAACAGGAATCTGTACAGATTATGTTCACTAAGACGACAATTTGAAGACAAGATTGGCATGCCATGCTCACAAAGAATACTTTATTATAATATTACTTCAAGAGAAAAAATGGAGGGGAGTTATTGAACCTGGTTTTGGCAAGAAAGATAACTCTCTCCCCAACCACTAGAAGCAAGTTGTTTAGACAACAAAAAGTCACAAGCTCTTCGAATGCTAGAGCTATTGTTATAGTTCTTTCCTGCCGCCACCAATCTTTTTATCCCAAACCACGTACCATAGGTGAAGCAAACACCCCAAGAACCATACCTGCTGAGAAAAAAAATATTTGACAGGAACTATACCAATAACAATGAACTTATTCTCTAAACAGCTGAAAAGCTAGTAAAAGTTTATTAAAAAGCACTAATGGAAAAGTTAAAAATGATTAGGCTTGTGGACATCTAATAAATTCAATGGGGTTCCCAGAGAATAGAACTAACCATGAGCCATCAGGTGCCTGTATCTTTTCTATGAATCTAGTGGCTTTTTCAATGCATTGTTTAATTTCCTCTGACCGATGTTCGGGATATGCTTTCTTGAAAGATGCCAAAGCTTGAATTGCAGCTGACGTACATTCCACATAACTAGAAAGCTAATACAATTAGTAATATATAATAGTTTTTTATTGGATAGCCACTATAACCAAAAATTCTGATGTCTTACGGATAATCAATGACAATGTTTCCAAATATTTCATCAGGGTTGATCAACTGCAGGCCCGTTTCTGAGATTTCGGAGGCTTTAGGGCAGATATATAATTTGAGGCCTCTTATAAATATTTTTTTTTCATTATGTTTTACTAAAATGATATAATATTTTTTTTGGAAAGATATAATAAAAATATTAAATTTGATATAAAAAAACTCCATTTAGAATAATAAATATATTACCTTACCTATAAAATCATTATTCAAACAAAGTTCCATTTAAAAAAAATAAAATTTAGAAACATAGGCATGAGCTTTAAGTATTATTTATATATATTTAACTGAGATTTACATATTTTAATTGTCAAAACATTAGTTCATCATACTTCATTTGTTGGTGGATGATTCGAAAACGTTGTTGATCCAAGTATGAGAATATAAACTACACAAAAAAATGTTGAATTCTAAAAAAAGCCAGTAGCCTAAAATGACTACTTTTTAAGCAAAAAGCTGAAGAATTCATACCCATTCCTTAAATTAAGAGAAAAATGAATAACTATACCAGTACAAATTCCATGTCTAACTGTTTATATATGAAAAAATAAAGTAAATTAATAGTATGAAGAGCATACATCAAGGATTTCACAACTTTAATTTCTCATAAAAACAATGTCTAATTGTTTCAGATCAAATAACTTAATCAATCTTTTCATTCCTCTTTTTTGTTTTGAAGAGTTCATTCCTCTCCTTCTAATTTAGTCACATTTAAATGAAAATTAAACACATAAGAATAAGAACATTATTTATAAATAAATTGAAAAAAGTGAAATCATCTTGATTTTATTCGGAGAAGCGAAAAAAAAAACTGAAACCCTAAACTCATTTTTCGTGATTTGAAGAATAGGAAGAAAAAAAAGACTAAAATCCTTCCTCAAATAATATCTTCCAAATATTGTTTCAATAGGAAAAGTAGACTTTTTAGTATTTATTATAAATATTATTTCTGATATGCGTTAGTAGTATTGTGGACCTACGATACATATGTTCAGTTTGATAACATTAGTTGTTTAATAGTTACGAGCTATGGGTTATCGGCTATGTTTTAGATTTTATAACATTTATTTTTATTAGATAAACAGAATTTTTGTTTAAGCCTGAACTTTTGAGGTCCTAGGCAGCACCCCTCCTGCCCCGGCCCAGAAACGGGCCTGGTTGTTAAGTATATCTCATATCATATCCAGAAAGATCGAGACATATTCAGAGTGTTTCAGACAATTTGGCTCAAATTTCAATGAGAGTAGTTTTCAAACTTAAATAATATGTAATGGGCCCATGGGAAAACAAAGGGTATTGGGCTTGATGTACTTTCCCAAGTCATGGAGGGCCCTCGGTAACAGAGGTGTCCACGTGCCGGCGACATAAATGCTTCACGAGACCCTATTGCACTTGCAGCCAACCAAAACCGGCAACAACAGGTCACCGTCCCTGGAAACTGTAATTTCAATTTATTCCCAATGGATAAAAAAAAGGCGAATTAATTCCTCTCCCCACAAAACGACGTCACGTCTCCGTCTAGACAAGTGCAAAAAAGCTCACACTCTCACCGCTGCATCCAGACACGAACACATGTAAACAGTATTTGGAGTTTGATTCTCTCTGGTTTTATTGCTTGCCCATCCCCAATACACTGCCTTTTTGCTGGATAGGCCAGATTCACATCAACCTTCTTCTTCTTCTTCTTCTTCTTCTTCTTCAGTTTTCTCCCTTTCATCTGCTTTATCTACAAATCTATCTTTTCTCTTACCACTTTCAACTTTCCCTCTCTCTTTGCTTTGGATTTGTGCTGCATGAGCATGACGATTATACGATTTGGTCGGTAAGATTTTAATATCCTTGCCCATCAACCCAAAATTGTTCCTTTCCTTTTTTTTTTGCTCTACAATCTCTGCCGGGTTTATACTTTTCTGAGCTGTGGAGCATATTCACCCTACCTACTTGCTACTTTGTGTCGTCATTTTTGTTCTATTTTGCAAAACCTCTGTCAAGGGCATATGATTCTAGATGTGGGTTTCAAGTCTCAACTCTAAAGACTGCTTCTTTTTTCTTTTGCTCAGATCGATTCTTCCATACATTGCTTGACCTTACAGCGCTCGGCTCCCTTCACTTCCTAGATTTGATAAAGGTGCTTCTTTTCTGTTACTGGACCCACCCAAGGGTTTGTTATCCTGAGCAGATTTGGGGAAGATGAAGGGGTGGTTCTGTCTGGTTATTGGGTTAGTTTCATTGCTGTCTATGGTTTGGTCTGTGAGTGGCATTGGGGCCAACTGGGGGACACAGGCAACCCACAATCTGCCTCCTGATGTTGTGGTGAGGATGCTCAAGGAGAATGGGATCCAAAAGGTTAAGCTTTTCGATGCCGACTATTCCACATTGAGAGCCCTTGGCAAGTCTGAGATTGAGGTCATGGTGGGTATACCCAATGATAAGCTTTATTCTCTGGCCACCAGCAAGAAGGCTGCTGAGACCTGGGTTGCCAAGAATGTCACCACCCACATTTCCAATAATAATGTCAACATCAGGTCAGCTTAATCCATTCTTTAACTGCCTGCTCCTGCTGTTTATTCATCTCAATATCTTCTACTGTTAGTGTCACACTGCCTAATGCCTCTGTTTGCATTGAAATAATCTCAACTACTTTCTTTAATTACTTTGTTTAACTATACCATGTTAACTACTAACCTAAATACTAAATAGGAAACCAGCTTCTATCTGTATTTGCTTTCCTGGCATACACTTATCATTTTGGCCTCCATTTACTCACTTGTGGGAGGCTCATGCTCAGGGGCTATTTTTTGTCCATTTATAATGATATGGCTTTGATATTTGGAGTTGATTAAAGTCAATAAATTCAAACTTAACTGTTATTTTTTGTGTGCGCTACAAAGTCTAGAATGTTTCACTAGTATGAGCTTCTATGCGTGACTATGTGCTCCTTGACCATCAATGTGTTGCTTTTCTTTTGGAAAGATATTAAGAGATGCTTTGGTTCGAATGATTGAAGTGTTTGTTGGTGGTTAATAAGGAGTAAAGTTATTTATTTCACTTCCATATCTCAGGAGTCAACTAAAACTGTTTATAAAATGTGTTTGTTGCTGCGATACCACATGGCTTTGTTTCTTTGAATTGTTTCCCTATATCTTGACATTTTTCTACAACCTTATGTGTTTACAGATATGTTGCTGTGGGCAATGAGCCTTTCCTGGAAACTTACAATGGCACCTTCCTGAAAACAACCTTCCCTGCTCTCCAGAATATTCAGTTTGCTTTGAACAAAGCCGGCCTTAGCAACCAAGTAAAAGCCACCGTCCCTCTCAATGCTGATGTTTATGAAAGCGCAACAGGTGGCCCCCCTTCCACTGGTGACTTCCGAGCCGACATCCGTGAGCTCATGATTGCCATTGTCAAGTTCTTGGCTCAGAACAATGCTCCTTTCACCGTAAACATCTACCCGTTCATAAGTCTCTATATCGATTCCAATTTCCCCGTCGAGTATGCCTTCTTTGACGGTAATGCCACTCCTGTTGATGATGGCGGGACATCCTACTACAACATGTTTGATGCAAACTATGACACCCTGGCGTGGGCCCTCAAGAAGAACGGGTTTGAGAACTTGCCCATCATAGTCGGGGAAATTGGTTGGCCCACTGACGGAGACAGGAATGCTAATGTCCAATACGCCCAGCGTTTTAACCAAGGGTTCATGTCTCATATCTCGGGCGGGAAAGGAACCCCGATGAGGCCCGGCCCCATTGATGCATATTTGTTTAGTTTGATTGATGAGGATGCAAAGAGCATCCAACCGGGGAATTTCGAACGCCATTGGGGGATATTCACTTACGATGGAATACCCAAATACCCGCTCAACCTGGGGACCACGAATTCGGGAGCTCTAGTTCCGGCAAGAGGTGTTGAGTACTTGGAGGCCAAGTGGTGTGTGTTGAAGGGGAATGCAAAACTAGATGGTCCGGAAATAGCAGACAGTGTGAGCTATGCTTGTGGACTTGCGGACTGCACCAGCCTTGGGTACGGAACATCATGTGGGAGTTTGGATGCTAAGCTAAACATATCTTATGCATTTAACAGTTACTACCAGATCAATAATCAGGCTGATGAAGCTTGCAATTTCAAAGGCCTTGCTACGGTCACCAAAACAAACCCGTCATTTGGGACTTGCAGGTTTGGGATAATGATCAAGCCATATTACGCCGGTGCAGAGCAGATACTTGGGTGTTTCCAGAAGCCGCTGGGTTCGGTTGCTGGACTTATTCTCTTTTTGGTTCTAGTTATGTGAATTCTATAGCCTCGGGCTCGGTGACAGATCATTTTTCCCGAAGTGCTTCAAGGATAGCATGTAATGTGAGCCAAGGCGGCGGATTTTCCATGGCAGATGTTCAAAGCACACTGAAAGGAAGCTCTTACTTGAAGGGGATCTCAACTGGTAGGTTGTATTTGACAGATTTTGGGACAATCATGTGATAACTTAGTCTTCAAAAGGATTGTTTGGATTAATATGCTTTGGATATTCAGCTTCTTCTTTTTTTTTTGTTTCGTGGGTCATAATTTCTGTCATGAGCTTTTTGTAGATCAATCACTTGGCTGAATGGGTTGCATATCAATTTGCATGGGAACATAATTAGAAATGGTTAGTAGAGCACGTGAAGAAGTCCTATATACGAAAGGAACAATATAGCACGTGAAGAAGTCCTATATCAATCAGGACCAGAGCCTTTGATTCTTGTGTTCGCTATCTCAATGGACAGGAGTTGCAGCTCTTTTGCCATGTCGTGTTGGGGTTATAGATAAAGGTAAAATCGGAATATCATTAAAATAAGTGCTTTTTGTACAGATTTTAAACTTAAAAGGTCGTTTTACCAACCCTTCAAAATTTTAAGGTTATTTTGCAAATTACTTTTCTATTATAGATACTATAATATCGAATGTGTCATGTGATGGAAGACGGCGAGAAATGGAGTCAATGAACTTATAAGTAATCAAAGTGTGATCAATTGCTTAGTGGTTCCAGGCATTGAAGAGTACAGAGGCCTACTCTACTGTTCAGCGACGGATTTGAATCAGATAGATTTGGCTTCTATTCACTAAGCTCCACAACCTTAATCAACAAACAACTTGAACATAAATGGTTGTTTAGATCAACATTCTATAATGAATCAACAAGCCTTTGTAATTCTGGTGGTGAATTCTATCAGATCCATAAATCTAAAAGCAAGAGGTAGGGTTGTCATAATCAATCTGATACGCCTCTCTGTTTTCCGGTTGACCTTTTTTGCGTTTTGTCACTTTATTTCCCTCAAAGCGCATGGCTTTAAAGAGAACAAAAATAGATACGGTCGATTTCTTGAGATCAAAATCGGAGATGGCGATGGGAAGCAACAACGAGGAGGAGGTAACACGAGATCAGAATCGAAAAAGCCATCGCTGCTCAATTCTTGAGGTCCTCCAATGACGATTTCTACTGCAAATACAAGGCAAGTAGATGTCGTTTCAGCAAAACCTAGCTCAGCTCTATCATATTTTGTTTTTATTGTTTATTTACAAATTTAGAACACCCTCTGCTATCTTATTTCTATGAAACTAAATTCAAATTGGGCTTTAAGCTTCTGATGTTGAAGGTTGGGATCAAGGTTAATTCAACTCATGAAAAAATAAAAAGTAATCTGTAAACTCTTTTGTTGTTGTTGAGTTTTGATTATTTTATTTATTGATTGGAAATGTTTTTGAATAGATACAGCTACATATGCTTTGGTTCAGGTGAGTTGATTCTTTACCTTGAAAATGAACAGGTACCATGACTCAGTTATTCACTTTTCCTTTCGTGGAACTAAAAAGCATTGTGGTCTGGTGATTAAGGTAGATTATATTTAAAAGCTTGCTTGGATTTTTATTTTTTTGGGTGCAGAGTCATGCCGACATTCTCTGTATTAGTTCCGATCACATATATCTAACAACAAGATTTAGGGTTGCCACGTGGTCTTACCATTTGCGAGTTTTGCTACCTTCCTTTGTTGAGGTTAATCACTATTCTGTCTGTTTATTTTTGCCTCTTCTTCATTTTGTCTCCGTTCTTTATTGTCAATCAATCTGGTGCGCCTCTCTGTTTTCCAGTTGACCCTTTTTGCGTTTTGCCTCTGTCTTTCCCTCAAAGCGCATGGCTTTAAAGAGAACCAAAATAGATATGGTCGATTCCTTGAGATCAAAATTGGAGATGGCGATGGGAAGCAACAACGGGGAGGAGGAGGTAACACGAGTCTGGAATCGAAAAGGCCATTTCTGCTCAGTTCTTGAGGTCCTCCAATGACGATTTCTACTGCAAATACAAGGCAAGCAGACGTCATTTCAGCAAACCCCAGCTCAGCTCGTATTTTATTTTTATTGTTTATTTACAAATTTAGAACACCTTCTTCTATCTGATTTGTATGAAACTAAGAGGCACCGGTCTTTGATGATTCAAATTGGGCTTTAAGCTTGTGATGTTGAAGGTCGGGTTTAAGGTTAATTCAGCTTTGCAAAAAATAAAAGGTAATCTGCAAACTCTTTTGCTATTGTTGAGTTTTGACTATTTTATTCGTTGATTGGAAATGTTTTTGAATAGATACACCTACATATGCTTTTGGTTCAGGTGAGTTGATTCTTTAGCTTGAAAATGAACTGTATCGCGACTTAGTTATTTACTTTCCCTTTTGTGGAACTAAAAAGTATTGAGGTTTGGTGATTAAGATAGCTTATATTTAAAAGCTTGCTTGGATTTTTTTGTATTTATATTTTTGGGTGCAGAGTCATGCCGACATTCTCTGCTATTGGTTTTGATCACTTATAGAACCCGATGTTAGGCACTTTGTTATAATTTTTTTGAAACATCATCCCCCTCTTACAAAGCATGGAAAGAGTAACAGTGCATCAAATGTCACTTGCATTTTATGCTACTCCTACATCGACTGCATTCCTTGGTGGACCATCTTCTTTCTCCCTTTACCTTATATAACCAATCACAAGCGGTGTGGGCAACGTCCTCAGAAGAGTTCTTCAAAGATCTATGTATCTTCTCACCAAAGGACTCTCAATGTGGAAAACGTTCATGTTAATGCTGAGAATGCTGATTTAGAGTCAAACTGCTCTATTTAACAAACCCGTCTTCCACACGAAGGTGAAGCTTCTATACACATTATTGGATTAAAAGAGTTTTTTTTATAAAAAAAACTTCGTGGATGATATATACATGATCTTAGTGTCATCATTGTTTCACTTTACAACCCAAGACTACTAAGAAGATTGTGCTAAGGCTGCAATGCCAGGGTTGCAAGCACGTGTCCTAGGACCCGATCAAGGTCATCAACTCATTTACAGTTCATTCATTTTGAATTTGACCTTCCCATACATTATTTGTTTGTTGATGCCTGTAATTCATATAATTGTGTTGCAGAGGTGCATGCATTTTGAAATCGGTGGAGATAAGAAGGGAACAGATATTTCCTGTTTTGAATGCATTGTAATCGGCTTCATTTATGTTTGCTTTACTATTTAGTTCGTGGTGGGGTTTTAGTGACATAACTGACGCGGCCAAAACCTACCTAAATAAATAGGCGATTTTGTATCAAAACGTGTACGGCAGTGTACTGGTCAAAGTAATAAGGGTATTTGTAAACAAAGACCTCGAGTTATAGAATTCACGGGAGTAATACGAAATCGTCGCTTAGTTCAAGTCATTTAGTTGTTTTACGGGAATTGAAATTGGTTTGTTTGTTTGGGAAGCTTTGTGAAACAAGAAGTAAGCTAAAGTATTTAAGCAAAACAGAAATTAAGACAACTAAGAGGGAAAGTAATGAAACTGAAATTTAAGAAGTATCCAGGGTTGCGGGTTCAAGAAACACATACATGGAAATAATTCCTCAATAATAGCACGTTGTTG